>CM037864.1:6311642-6316642 GCA_021292105.1 Anadara kagoshimensis
CAGAAAAGTTCCAGAACCTTCAACCACTCATGACAACCCTAATGCACATGTGAATATTAATATTAGTTAATTTTACCACAATTATTCGATGCTAGAGTCAAAAACTCCAAATATAGACCAGGGCCTCGGTGGCCAAGAGGTCTAAAGCTCTTCTCACCGCCTAGGGTCGAATCCTATTTGGGACAAATCCCAGTGTGAAAGAGTGCGTCAGCTCGCTTGCCGAACCTCAACGGTTTTATCTAGGAACTCCGGTGTCCTCCATCATCCATGAACTGAACACCTTAATATAAGTGAAATAATCTTGACTGAAGTGCAAAATACAATTACTTTACTCCATTCTATATATAGACTAAGTTGATCAATAAAAGTTAAACTGTACCGAGGTGCCTTAATTATATGACTACCATTGTGTTAATTCTACAACATGTATTGTTTTGGGTTAAAAAAAGAGAACCTTGAAAAAAACCTTGTTTCCTTTATTACAAAACAAATAAAGATTTGAATAGAAACTGATAACCAACGCCCAAAACGTAAACTTTATACAATGAATGGTACAATAAGTGTGAATGTATATAATCAAATGATATATGCATAATACAGCGATTAAGAGTTTAATAGTACCTTCATCGATCAGATTTAAGATCGTATTGTACTGTTACGTACAATACAGACCTGTTCAAAGTTTAAGCTTGGTGAAAAAAAATAAAAACCGTACTAATCTATGCCCAAATCACAATCCCAAAGCAAAATAAAAACTTTGAAACTGGCAAATTAAGTTAAGCATGTGAACTTCCACCAGGGATGTGAGACCGGGTGCTCCGGAAGGATATTACTTTGTGTTTAGCTAGCTACATGTACGTATACACCCGCCACGTGTGAAATCGAAATTAAGAACTATTGGGCGTCAAATATTTCCAGGGTAATTTTGGATAGCAACAATATTGTGATAGTGACAGTGAAACTTTACTAGGACTTGATAAGCTTGCATTATCCTTGGCCAAGCACTTGTTTATAAGCATCTTGGCTCGGTTGTATACAGTTCCCGTTGTGGCTGACGAATTGATGACGAATAGACAGTCCATGGTCATCTCTACCCTCTTTACCATATTACTGTAAACTGCTATCATGTCTCTCGATAACTCTTTGGCCACTAGCTTTCTATTACGGTCCCTCGTGATAGCGCTAGCCGAACTTCATCTCTACTTCGTTAGATTAGTGATAACTTGACTTTTGATAGGTATCGGGTTAGATCTTTCAGATATAAATTTTTAATATTATTGCTATTTATTAATAACTGGGCGGATACAGTATTTACAAAATAGACTCCGGTAAAACAAATAAAATACTTTCGCAACTGAAGAACTGTTTTTGGCGCTGTCTGCTAAAGTTAGCATTTACATTTACACCTAAATAACCTCGTAACGCTATCTGAAAAATTAGCGTTTACAAAGCACGACTTCGTTCCTCAAAAAATCAAATTTTGGCTTTTAAATAACCATGTTAACCTACCTGAAAGTTAGCATTTACAAACCTCGACCTCGGTAAAAAAAAAAAAAAAAAAAAAAAAAAAAAACAATTGTCTCCTAAATAACCGTGTTGACCTATTTTGGCACTTATGGCACTTATAAAACTTGAATCCGGTCGAAAAAAATCTTACCAAACTGCTAGTAAATAACTGTTTTTAACCCTAACCCTGACAGGTGGCGGATGAACCATTAGCAACTATGGATAATAGAAAATAATTTACAGAGAACTTTACACAATAAATCAATGTCCTAAGATCTATATTGACAGATATTATTGGTAATGTCCATCTATATGTCCGGTCGTTATATGTTTTATTGGACTTTTAGGCCCCTAGTTATGGCATATATTACCCTTTAATATATCGATAACAAATAAATAATTATTAAGTAAATAAATGAATAATATTATTAATTAATAAACAATATTATTAAATAATTAAATTAACACATAATTGAATTATTAATTAATTCGTGGGAAAAATAATTAAAATACATAAATTAACAAAGAAAATGAATACATAATTAAAATTAAATAAATCCTGTTTCATCTATTACAAAACACGACTATAAAATACAAATTCATAAAAAACCTATTAATATTTTCTTGTACTTGTCATATATAAATGTATTTTATGATTCAATCCAAATGTGGTATATGACACAAAAATTAACTTTTAGGGATAAATATTTTATATCCTATGCATATATTTTAGATTTTGGACAAAGTACTTACACAATTTATGTTCATACCAATGGTCAACTCAAATTTTGTCTTCTTTTTCGGTTACCCTCACCCTTGCCTTATCCATTCATTAGTATGGTCATTTATCGTCTGTTTTATTTGTATGACTGCTGGGGTTCTAAAAAAGCAGAATAATTATTTAATACCTAAAACGTGCTTCTATTTCATGAATAAACGACTTCCATTGTAAAAAAATTGTTTCGGTAATTGAAAAGCACATGTATGCTTCTTCTCCCGGTTTTCATGTTTTTTTTCTTATTTTCAAGGACCCGTAGATACTAGCAGGGCAGTAAATCCAAAAATTGGAATTCCCTTGACGATAATTAACAGGAATTTGTCCTTTCCAATAACAACACTGCTTGGTTTTCATTTAGGCATCGAGGTATTTCGTAATAAAAGATTATTTATGTAATTGAAAAGCACATGTATAGTTTTACTTCCGGTTTCCTTGTTTGTTTATCTTCAAGGTCCCGAGGATATGAACGGGACAGTCAATCCAAAAAAAATGGTATTTCCTTGATGATAATCAGCATTAATTTGTCCAATCTAATAACAAAATGTTTTGTTTTCAATTAGGTATTGAAGTTTTTCATTATGAAAGATTGTTTCGGTAATTGAAAAACACGTGAACACTGTTACTTCCGGGTTCCATGTTGTTTTTTAGCTTCAAGGTACCGGGGATACTAGCTAGGCAGTTAATCCAGAAATTGGAGTTGTCTTGATCATAATTATCAGGAATTTGTCCTTTCCAATAATAACATTACTTAGTTTTCAATTAGGTCTTGAGAAATACACCATCGAATTGTTAATGACAGACAACATGAAATGCACGTGTCGACAGTTGTTATTGTTTGACGATGTTATTGTACCTGTATGTGTTTTGCGTTCGTGTATTTTTGTATATACTTAGCTCATGTGCATGTTTGTATTTGATTTGACATACTTATATACCCCTGGTATCATTAATTGTTCGAGGAAAACTATCAACAGATCGAGACATGTTGTCAATGTGATATTTTTATATTAATCGATTTTAAAACTTTGAAACTGTCTTGTTTCTGTTTTTTTAAAACCAAATATTTGTACATGAAACATATTTGGTTAAATGTAGTCAATGTTGCTTTAAACTCGCCACACTGAACAACTCAAAGTTAACGAGAAGCACAAGACACAAGGTAGAGAAAACACTGAAACCACTGATAATTATAAATTCAAACTTTTGGGAAGCCACCAGTTAAACGATTCCAAACCACATCGTGGATAATATTAACACAGTTTATACAACTTGCAATTGTAAATAAATAAATAAATAAATAATGTCAAGATTTTCTGTTTCAGACGCATCCCGTTAATTAGTTTGTTGTCCACAAATCTTCTCATTAATAGTAAGAAAACTATATAATTATGACAACATTGATATTTTAAGACACAAGATGCTTTTTTGATTGTAAAATATATTTCTCTTTTTATGAATCAACTAGTATTACTACTAAGAATGATTGTTTCAATAATTAGAATGTACAGTTATATTTTTTATTCCGGTTTCCGAGTTTTTTTATCTTCATGGTCATCTAATATCAGCGGGATGGTAAATCAAAGAAAATACCCCCCCCCCCTTTTTTTTTTTTTTTTTTTTTCACTACAGTACAGGCCCGTCGAAAGTTTTACACTAAGATAACGAACTAGTGTCAGCTTCTCCCTGCCCTTTGGTAGCTTTATCTTGGCAACTTTTCGGCAGGTGCTATCTATCTCTCGCGAACGACAGCTTTTCGGCCACTAGTTATATATGCCTTGGCCGCTCGACAGCCAAGCTTCGACAACTTTCCGTCGGTTCATTGTTAAACTTTCGACAGGTCTGTACTGTATTATAAGAACGAGTTTGTCCGACCCAATATCTACATTACTTAGTTTTCAATTAGGTCTTGAGGAATACATCATATCATTGTTAAAGACAGAAAACATCAAATGCACGTGTCGACAGCTGTTCTAAGTTGTTTCTATGTCAGTAAGTAGTGTTTTGTACTCACGTGCATTTTATTTATACTTTACTTACTAGTATATAAAATATATACTTAAAGTTAAACAACAATTAATATTTGTTGCCGCGGTAACACTTTTATAATATATAAAATAATTAAAGTTGAACAATAATTAATATTTATTGCCATAGTAACACTTTGATAATATAAAAATACTTGAAGTTAAAAACTTATTAATACTTGTTGCCATAGTAACAATTTTGAAGTATATTCTATATTATTAATTTTCTTGTTTCTAATTATTTCAATTTAATTTAGAAAGCTACACTTGTACTATAAACAGATTCGAACCACCAACATACACACACTAAGCAAATCATTGCAAACGCAAGAAAGATTAAATAAAGCAAGTGTTAAGACAGGTGGAGAGACAGGTGAGGAAATCATTGCATATAATCCAGTTGTTGTCCAAAAAGTTTCCAATCACATCAAAAATGATTAAACCAAAGCGTATCCTGATTTCCAAAAACAAATTTAAAGATTCCCTATAGATCGCCAATCTATAGCTATAGTGCACAACATATATGATTTGGCTGCTGTTCTTAGAAACAACCATGCTTCAGACAATAAATGGGCTGCGTGTGACGTATCCGTATGTCTGAAATCTGCGGTTCAACAGGGCAATACTGTACATGTATTGACAGTTTAATGAAACTCGAGACGGTAATATATTTGGTTTATTTACTCCACTTA
>CM037864.1:6319142-6452340 GCA_021292105.1 Anadara kagoshimensis
TTAAGAGATAAATAAACAATGTTAAAAACTAAAACATCATTCCTACTTTGTCGGCGGATAAATTGATTTTGTCATATATATCAAACGTATAGTTATAGAAACAAAGAGAAAGATACTCATCAAATACATATGTAATGGTGTACAGAGATGGAGAAATGGATATTCCACGTGGTGTTCCCGTTGTCTTCACAGCAGTGTGTCGTGTATCTGGGACGTTAAAGAGAAAACGAAAGAACATCTTACATGAATCTTTAATTATGAAGATTAAGAGGTTTTTGGTAAAAAAAAAAGTGTGAAAGCACTAAGGATTATATAGATAATAGATAATTCGTGAAAATACAGGGCAAAAATATAAACTTATTGCCGCTACTTTTTTAACCACCCCCACCCCGATAATATGGAATTGTAACTATTGTCATTATTAAGTCAAATTCAATCCTAACACACTATTTTTTTAAGCATGGTGCTAACATTAAGATCTGGAGAATAATAATTTCAATTCCATGCCAATAATTTTGCAAATCTCTCTCTCTCTCTCTCTCTCTCTCTCTCTTCTCTCTCTCTCTCTCTCTCTCTCTCTCTCTCTCTCTCCATTCACGTGTACATGAATATATTAAAGCTTCACTTGATGAAACCATGATAGTATCATCTATATAGTTGAACTGAAGTTGTCCAGTTTTTTTGTTTGTTTTTTTTTTTTTTTTTTTTTAGTTGCATTCAATTAAAGAAAGAGTTAAGAGTTACAAGCTACGTTATATACATGTAGTAACCCTCCTAAAGCTGAATATGTTTTAATAAATAATATAGTCGGTGGCATCATAGCAAGAAACCTGAAAGCAAAATTGCAACAAACTAAAAACATCATCACCAGATTGGTCCTGACTTTGAACGGACGCTGGAAATGTCAATAATAAGACCATTATCCGGTAATGAAGTACGTATACAGTGAGTTTGGTACAAGGTATCGTCTATTAACTATCTATATAATACAAGTACTTGGTTATGTCAGGAATTTGTCTGACCTTGTTGGGTATGGTCAATACGCAGTTACCATACGGTTTGATGAAGTGAGAGTCGTGGTCAGTGTTGGGATACACAATAGATCTGACCGCTCGGATAAATAGGGGAGGTATGGACCATAACGATAAATAAGTTTATTCACGCATCATTTAACATCAATTCGGACGAAATAATAAACTCATCTCGGGTGTCTATTAATTCATTTTATTGTGGTGTAAAATCATTTAGGTGTGACATTTCTAAAAATGACCATCAAATTCCTAATCAAATATGTAACCTTATCCCTCTAATGAACTTCTGACCTGTTTTAACACAGCGTGTTTGTGATGGTCAGTTTTTAAATTTCTAAATTTCTGCTGTGTCATATACTTAGGCTCCTGCAGTGAAGATATTTCACAAAGCTGTTTTTTCTTTTATTCTAGATTTAAAAAATTATGGTATTGTCCTTTAAAGGCTCAGAAATATATAGAAATAGTTCATAGGATGATATATCGAAATGTCACCGGGTTTAAAAGACGGGTCACTATTCAAAACAGGCCTGTCGAAAGTTTAACACTAAGCTAACGAATTGGTGCCGGCTGAATCGGAAGTTCATCTGGGCCATTGTAAGCTACAACGTGACAACTGATATCTTTTCTCTCGACATCTTTTCGGATATGAGCTATGCATACATTGGCCACTAGATGTATCAGAGCTTCGACTCCTTTTCGTTAGCTCAATGTTAAACTTTCGACAGGTCTGTACTGATTGTAATCAATCCTAAATAAACCCAGACAACATATTTTAACATGTACAGTACTGATCTGTCGAGAGTTTAACAACAAAAAAGAGGTGAAGCTCGGCTGTCAAGTGACCAAGCGACCTATAGCTAGAAACAAAACTGCAGATGGATGCTGTCGAGAAACTTTCGAGATGTAGCTTACTAAAGATTATGCTATCTATTTGGCACTGATTCGTTTGTTCAGTGTTAAACTTTCGACGGGTATGCACTGTACTTTCTTTATACGCCGTGGACACCAAGGCGTGAAAAATTGTAAACATTTTATGATTTAAATTAAATCATGTCTATAGATAACGCTCTCTTGATATAAGTAATCTATTTTTAATCTTTTTCCTAAAATCCGATAATGACGGCCTTGGGTAAAAATTTTAAAATTCAAACCATGCAGTCGACTTTTAGAATATGTATTGTGATGTCTGCTTTATTTAAAAGACAGATTTTAAAAATACATGTTGTCTGGATATGAACTCATCCAACCGAAACTTAAGTCGGCTAATCTCGGCCACCGTCATTCTTACGGAATTTACCGAAGCGTAACGAAAGCTTTACTCACTTGTGGCGCTTGAAACAATGCTAGATTGTTCTCTAAATACGAGATGACAATTGTCGGAGTTTACCGTCTATGTGTGGCATGTCGGCCAATGTTTATACGGACGGACATTGACCATGAACACTGCGGTCATATATTTTACCGTTTACCCATTGAGGGCTTTCCGGGCTCTCATCTGTCCAAATACCAAACATAGCCATCCCAGTGTTTTTACCATGTCGACATTAGAATGCATACCCGAAAAGATAAAATCATTAAATTTAAAGATTTTTTTATATTCGATTTTCCATTTGCAAATATAGACAAGACAGTTTTCATGTGACGACACAATGGAAATATTAACCAAGCCTACTACCATATATATGATCAATCTCAGTATCTCTCTTTATCCCGATATAGAATTATAACCGTCGTCCCTACCGCACTATTAATTTAAGTACAGTGCAGATTTATTCATTTAATTTCCATGCCGATACTTTTGCAACTCTCTCTCTCTCTCTCTCTCTCTCTCTCTCTCTCTCTGATACCTGTACAAAATGGAAGGTTAAATATTGTATAATAAATGTTCTCAATATATTTACATCGCACGCCCCCGGCTATTTCAAATTGTTTTAATGCATTTTTTAAATTTTCAAAATTGATTTCAGATTTGATTTCAGGAGGCGGGGATATTCTCTGGAATATTTTCCTCATGATTTGATCAGAATCTTGTTAAATCTAGCGAAATGGATTCAATCAAAGATTCATTGTCAACATGTCACCTTCACATAATTAACGAGGGCGGGATTATCTTCACCAAAAATGGATGGGTGTAAAAGTCAACAGGCGATAAGCAAGGCTATGTGTTCTGATCATGGGGTCGAATTTCAGTCCACACACAGCGAAATTCAGAGCTTCAAAGACGTGGGTGATATCTATAGCCTGGAGGTACGCTTTAAAGCGGAAGGAACAAAAGGTGCGCGAGTTAATTGTGCGGCAAACATGATTAAAGGGTATTTATTTTACAGTGCTTTTATTCATTGTCATCTATATCAATTTAAACTGTCTAAGAGGCCGATTTCAAATTCCACTTTAGACTTTATTTCTTTTCAAAACATTGTGCAATAAAATTCCTAGTCCATCAAATGTCCATTTAAGCATTAAAGCTATAAAATCCGATGTCAAGTTGGACTTCAATCAACCAAATTGGTCATGAATTGACCAGAGAGATATAATATAGAATTTATAACACATTAACAACAATCTGTCATTTAAACCTATATGTAAAGTCCAGTTAATAGAAATCGTAGACAAATATAGTACAGACGTGTAAAAAATTTAACACCGAGCTTACAGAAATAGGAAGAAGCTCGACTGTCGAATGGTCGAAGTATGAATGGCTAGTGATCGAAAGGCAGCCGAGATATAGCTAACGAGGGACCGAGATGAGCTGCCGATTCGGTGCAAGTTTAGTGTTAAACTTTCGACAGGTCTGTACCGTTTTTATGTAAAGTCCAGTTAATAGATATCGTAGACAAGTACAGGCATGTCAAAAATTTAACACTAAGCTAACTAATTAGTACCCAATCGGTAGCTCATCTGGGCCTCCTCGTTAGCTATATCAAAGACAGCTTTGGCGGCTGCAATCTTATACATGTATGTAGCTATCGGAGCAGCGGCTGCAATCTATACATGTATGTAGCTATCGGAGCAGCGGCTGCATCTTATACATGTATGTAGCTATCGGAGCAGCGGCCGCAATCTTATACATGTATGTAGCTATCGGAGCAGCGGCCGCAATCTTATACATGTATGTAGCTATCGGAGCAGCGGCCGCAATCTTATACATGTATGTAGCTATCGAGCAAGCGGCTGCAATCTTATACATGTATGTAGCTATCGGAACAGCGGCTGTATAAACATGTATGTAGCTATCGGAACAGCGGCTGTAATCTTATACATGTATGTAGCTATCGGAACAGCGGCTGTAATCTTATACATGTATGTAGCTATCGGAACAGCGGCTGTAATCTTATACATGTATGTAGCTATCGGAGCAGCGGCTGCAATCTTATACATGTATGTAGCTATCGGAACAGCGGCTGTAATCTTATACATGTATGTAGCTATCGGAGCAGCGGCCGCAATCTTATACATGTATGTAGCTATCGGAACAGCGGCTGCAATCTTATACATGTATGTAGCTATCGGAGCAGCGGCCGCAATCTTATACATGTATGTAGCTATCGGAACAGCGGCTGCAATCTTATACATGTATGTAGCTATCGGAGCAGCGGCTGCAATCTTATACATGTATGTAGCTATCGGAACAGCGGCTGCAATCTTATACATGTATGTAGCTATCGGAGCAGCGGCCGCAATCTTATACATGTATGTAGCTATCGGAACAGCGGCCGCAATCTTATACATGTATGTAGCTATCGGAGCAGCGGCTGCAATCTTATACATGTATGTAGCTATCGGAGCAGCGGCTGCAATCTTATACATGTATGTAGCTATCGGAGCAGCGGCTGCAATCTTATACATGTATGTAGCTATCGGAACAGCGGCTGCAATCTTATACATGTATGTAGCTATCGGAACAGCGGCTGCAATCTTATACATGTATGTAGCTATCGGAGCAGCGGCTGCAATCTTATACATGTATGTAGCTATCGGAGCAGCGGCCGCAATCTTATACATGTATGTAGCTATCGGAGCAGCGGCCGCAATCTTATACATGTATGTAGCTATCGGAACAGCGGCCGCAATCTTATACATGTATGTAGCTATCGGAACAGCGGCCGCAATCTTATACATGTATGTAGCTATCGGAACAGCGGCCGCAATCTTATACATGTATGTAGCTATCGGAACAGCGGCCGCAATCTTATACATGTATGTAGCTATCGGAGCAGCGGCCGCAATCTTATACATGTATGTAGCTATCGGAGCAGCGGCTGCAATCTTATACATGTATGTAGCTATCGGAGCAGCGGCCGCAATCTTATACATGTATGTAGCTATCGGAGCAGCGGCTGCAATCTTATACATGTATGTAGCTATCGGAAGCGGCCGCAATCTTATACATGTATGTAGCTATCGGAACAGCGGCCGCAATCTTATACATGTATGTAGCTATCGGAACAGCGGCCGCAATCTTATACATGTATGTAGCTATCGGAGCAGCGGCCGCAATCTTATACATGTATGTAGCTATCGGAGCAGCGGCTGCAATCTATACATGTATGTAGCTATCGGAACAGCGGCCGCAATCTTATACATGTATGTAGCTATCGGAGCAGCGGCCGCAATCTTATACATGTATGTAGCTATCGGAACAGCGGCTGCAATCTTATACATGTATGTAGCTATGTAGCTATCGGAGCAGCGTAATCTTATACATGTATGTAGCTATCGGAGCGGCTGTAATCTTATACATGTATGTAGCTATCGGAACAGCGGCTGTAATCTTATACATGTATGTAGCTATCGGAGCAGCGGCTGCAATCTTATACATGTATGTAGCTATCGGAACAGCGGCTGCAATCTTATACATGTATGTAGCTATCGGAACAGCGGCCGCAATCTTATACATGTATGTAGCTATCGGAACAGCGGCTGCAATCTTATACATGTATGTAGCTATCGGAGCAGCGGCCGCAATCTTATACATGTATGTAGCTATCGGAGCAGCGGCTGCAATCTTATACATGTATGTAGCTATCGGAGCAGCGGCCGCAATCTTATACATGTATGTAGCTATCGGAACAGCGGCTGCAATCTTATACATGTATGTAGCTATCGGAGCAGCGGCCGCAATCTTATACATGTATGTAGCTATCGGAGCAGCGGCCGCAATCTTATACATGTATGTAGCTATCGGAACAGCGGCCGCAATCTTATACATGTATGTAGCTATCGGAGCAGCGGCTGCAATCTTATACATGTATGTAGCTATCGGAGCAGCGGCTGCAATCTTATACATGTATGTAGCTATCGGAACAGCGGCTGCAATCTTATACATGTATGTAGCTATCGGAGCAGCGGCTGCAATCTTATACATGTATGTAGCTATCGGAGCAGCGGCTGCAATCTTATACATGTATGTAGCTATCGGAACAGCGGCCGCAATCTTATACATGTATGTAGCTATCGGAGCAGCGGCCGCAATCTTATACATGTATGTAGCTATCGGAGTCTTTTTGGTAACTAGCTTTACATAGCTGGGTGTTTAACTTTCGACAGGTCTGTACTGTACATCGTATGTATAAATTAAATTTGACCGTGACCACCATGTATCAATATTTAAAAAAATAAGCTAATTAATATTTTCTCCAAAAGAAGCTTGTTTTGTATGCAATCTAACAAGGACAAGCATGAAAGTAACAAAAACGTGAATTTTATATCCCATCTCGAAACCTAGTAGCTCAGTTGGTAGAGTGCTGTCTCCGTACTGTGTCACGCAGGCGTGAAAGTAAAAGAACACTCCCTGCAAAGGTAAAAAAAATTCCCACTTCACCATTATGTTTCACTTTAGCGGAAATTTAAACTAATACTTTTGAGTAAGCATAATATAAAAGATACCACTGAGGCTTCTTGACCGTGTTTCTGCGATTCTTCAAGTTCTGCTTCACTGCTTTGGCTTATACCAGAATAATGACATCCACGAAAGCTACATTTAAAGCTGTATGACATACGGGACTACTTTGATAGTAGTCAACTTTTCTTTTCTATGCAGCTTCTACTCGTGGTGGTTTTTTCAGAAGTTAATACACTATGATACAGCTTCTTCCCACTGCGGGGACGTTATAAAACGAAGCAAGCTGCTTACAAATAAAATGTTGATTCAGGAATATCTTAAGCCTAGGTGTACCAAGGTCCTGAAAAGATTTATGACCGTCATCACAATATTGGTAATAAGTATAATATCTAGGGTGCATTTGACAGTTCAATAATTTCATATCATTTTCTATCTGTTAATGTTGATTGGATACATGGAGATTGAGCTAGCTAGACAGGAAATGCTTACTCATTTGAAGCACCCAGCCTCACGTCCTTGGTTCACGTGTTTAACTAAATTTGAAAGATAATAGGTGCGCCAAGCGAAAACCAGGCTTATCGTCTATGACGTAATAATGAGAAAAATGACGTCAAAAGATCCCGCATTTTCCATGCCGTAATTTTAGACACCGAGCGCACTAAAATGATAACGTCGTTCACGCTTGCAGATTCTTTACGGTCTATAGTCTAAGTTTGTTTCTGATGAAAGCAATAGTCAATCTAGCAAAATTAATAGTAAAATATTTACATTATTTGAATAATCGGATTTAAACCAAAATAGATCATTCTCATGTAGATCTACGTACAATACACAGCTAACACCACTTTATGTTTATGCATTCAAATGTTATAAAAATACCAATAACTAAAATATTCGGATTTCCGAATGAACAGCTATTTATTTGACTATCGGTGAAAATTCACAAATAAATAAATAAATAAATAAATAAATAAATAAATAAATAAATAAAATTGAAAAACTATTAAATATAAAACCGGACCAAGATGAAAAAGTCGACTACAAATACCGTTATAGGGTTAATATTTTATTTATTCCAAAGAATTTCCGTCTATCGTTACTTGTTTTTTTTTAAATTTTATTTCTATTTATTTCATTTTTTTGGTTTTGACGATTTTATATATTTAAACGAAAGTAAAACACAATCGACACAGATCTAGAGAGGGTTCCCCTATTACCAAAAACCTATGCCACTGTTCATATTGTTCGGAATTCTGAGCAGTTTTAAGTGGAAGAGAGACAACTCCTGGCAAAAGGTTTTTCCTAACAAGAATTCTTAGTGCCGAACTAATGATGTGTATTTATAGGAAGTTTTAGTCATAGTAAGAAAATGTGTAACTATCTCTAATTTATTTTGTTTTGAATAAGAAACATGTTCGGAATTAAATGCACCCTCTCTATAAAATAGGTGATTATTCACTAGAAGGGAGTTTTACTGGAATAATTGGGAAATTCCAGAATAGTTAGGCACTAACTTTCTGTAATCTTTGGGAAAATCCAAAATATTTAGATCAAATCTGGATTTTTTAGACCAAATCCGAAATAATTAGACAAAATCCAAAATAATTAGAATATTTTACGGTAAATTTTACGGATTCTAAAAAATCCGGTAAGTGTCTGATTATTCCGATAACTTCACTGATTATTCCAGCAAATGTCCAATTATTACGGTAAAAAAATTAAATTTGTTTTTTTTAGAAAATCCCTCGTAATAATTGGATATTTGCCGGAAAAGTTAGACATAAATTCGCCACGGCTCAGTATAGTATGGATTCAGACAGGTTGGGAAGTCTCACACCCTGCTTAAAGCTATGAACTACTAATATTAATTCCTGTAACCGAGACCCTGTGGCTCCGTAATGTGTCTCTGCGTTTAGTTACAAAGCGAGACATAATTATGTTATTGTTGAAAAAGACATATCACCTCTACATAGTAATTTCAAATAAAATTATTTAAGAAGCTTCAAATTTATTCAGGAGCATTGGCAATATTTTTGGCATCTTTATCTATCAAAGTACACACAATGACATAGAACAGGTATATATATTCATGTATAATTTTCCTGATTTCATCTTTTCAAATAAAAGGTTTAAAGATTAAAATAAGTTTAAAACAGACACAAATGTGACTTATTAAGAAACCGCAACTACTTTTTGGCCATGACAAGCCCGTGACTTTCGACTAACAATAAACATAATGAACATCTTTTGCACAACTCTGTTGCACAATTCGAATTGAACACAAACTACATGCCTTATTTTATTTTTTTTCAATTTCTGAGCATGGTCATAAACTAAAGATTTAAGTTATTTTGGTAAGTCAAGAACCCTGAGCCTCTCTATCTAGTCGATCATGATGAAGCTCTCTTGAGGATTAAAAAAGTTTCTGTAGGATAGCATAACCAATATTTTCAGCCATTCGCAAAGCGGGGTATAAAAATGGCCAAGAAAGAGTTGAACAGGAATCTATGAGTGACATGAAAGATGCCAGACATATGTATCATTTCGTTGAACAATTGTTCCACAAATGTTCATTATGACCTCGGCTGTTCCCAACCCATGGCACTTCCACATCAATCCAAATAAAGTATTTGCCAGACCAAGGAAACACTCAACCGTTTGAACTAAGACTGACAAATATAACTATCTCGTACCACATGCTCATATAAATGCGTTAGGTAAAATAATCATTTACAGAATGTGAAAGTTATAATCTAAAGTTCTAAAGTTTTTTATTACACCCAAAATCAGCACTCACGGCAATTCTTATGGATATCTCATTTTATTCTTCATTGAAATGAAAAACTGACAAAGATGAGTGAAGTTATGTTTAAGCTACCAGATGCTCAAAAGTAGAAACAAAAATAGGACTATGAAGGAGAAATTAGCATTTGTAGACCAGAGATCAGAATACGAAAAATGCAATCATCCTCAGAACAACCGTACATCGAGTACAACAATGTGTCGTTTATAGCCTTAATCATATTGTTAAACTAAAATCATGATGTTTATTTAAAAAGTAAGATTAGCATTGTCACAAGTAATTGGATAAGGTCCCTGGGAAAGTTATGGTGGGCGCGACTATACATGGTGCAGTTAGGCAGACCGATATGCATGTCGATTTCTGTATAACCCCTCAGACTAAGTGCGTGTATGGGGTAGGATAAAATTTATAAAATGTGCAATGGCTAAATTTCGTTTTGTGATACAAGAGCTGTGTCTAAAGGTAGGCGTGTGTGTGTGTTTGTGTGTACATGTGTGTGTGTGTTCTGGGCTCGATAGTTGACCGGACATATGGCTCAGTTGGTAGAATGGCAGCTACATGTAGTATCGAAAGGTTTCGGATTAGGTTTTAGTACCAATTTCGTTGTGGCATTTTCCCATTCCTGTTACATTTCAGGGCTCGTTATACCATTTCAATTGCCAACTAACAGATTACCTTTCGATTCAATGTAGTTGAATAAAAGGGGAAGGAGGTAATGTGATGGACCGCAGTCGATAGGTGACCTGGTAGATCAGCATTCAGCTAGCAGTCTTGTGTTAGATTCTCGGTTTGGCCGCTGTATTTTACCTCTCCTGTCTTACACAGATATTTAGTGTTCTAATACGTTTAAATAAAAAGTTTTGTAAATGATAATTACGGTAAGCAAATAAACATTAATAATTGTACATATTTTCATTTATTTTGGGGACTTTGTCATATCAATGACTTTCCCGTTTTATGGTTCACCCGAATTTTTCAGCTTACACGTGTATCCTTGTATATGTTGATTTTATGGCGATAAATTTTCGCGATTTTTATCCTTATACGTGAAAATAAATTGGTTTAAGTACTTTATGTAAATACTCAGACAAACAAGGTAGTTGTTTTCTTTTTTCTTTTTCTTAACTCGTTTTTTTATCTCTGAGTTTAGGTGATATATTAATCCAGTTTCATTTCCATATACTACAATGTCAATAATCTTTATTTTATTTGCTTAATCAAAATTTATGTGATTCGGAAGCAATGAATGTATGGACATTTTTGTGAACAAAACTTTGCTACAGCTGAGAGAGAGAGAGAGAGAGAGAGAGAGAGAGAAGAGAGAGAGAGAGAGAGATGGAGAGAAAGATTGTCAAGTTGTAGTAACCACGTGGAAGAACCTAGTTGGGTTTGGATAAGAATAGAGATCGGAATTTGTTTTAAAGCAAAAATAGACGAAATGTCTATCTATCTCAATTTTTTATTCTCTCGTTTTTGTGCAAGTTAAAAAGTAGTAGTAGTAGTAATGGTGTTTAACGTCCCAATCAAGAATATTTCACGTATATCGAGACGTCGCCAGCTATAGGCAAAAGTGCAGAAATTTTGCCCGTGCGTTGCGCTTATGGCATTATGCAGCAGGGTTCTTTAGCGTGCCAAGCCCACCGTGACACGGGACCTCGTTTATTTTAAGTTTCCATCCGAAAGAACCGTGACTTTCATTTCATGATGCCGAGTGCTTGGCGAAAGAACGGTCAATACACACTTTCAGGTCTTGGGTCAGGGTTGGAACCCACGACCTCCCACTTACGGAGCGAGCATTCTACCAACTGAGCTACCGCAGTGGTCGTACAAGTTAAAGACAACATCAAAATAATGAAGGGAAAACTTGACCTTGGACTAACGTTTGACAAGTTCCATTTCAGACATTTGTAATGGGCCCATAGAAAGATTTCACTTGCCACTACTAAACGTTCATTAGACACTTATGAATCAACAGAATCTTTAACATTACCACTGAAATTTGCGCGATTGTTTCAATTCTTCTTTATGTTGGACTCATATGGAGCATTGTAGAAACTATTGTATTATTTAGATGTACAAGTTTTAGATAACGAAATGAAATAACATATTATGTCTTGGAGTATGTGTATAACAACGTTATTTTGACGGACGTTACTCGCCCATAATATGACGCTATTAAAATGTAAAATTTTGAACGTAGTTAATTATCGACTATACTTTAAACGTAAATTTAAATATGTTCTAGGTAAAATATTTCCAAAAAGTTGGTATTTTTGGAAACTACAATAAATACACTTTAAGAATATGTATTTATCTCAAAATCGAAAATTTTGACCATAAGCCTGGTTTTCGCTTGGCGCACCTCATATCAAGGTTTAGCCTTGTTTATACCTATTTTAGTTTATGAACATCATTACAAGATGTAATTTCAGTGTTATAGCTTATGACAAGGCAAGATATTTTGCCAAATATAACAAAAATATTAATACATTCCTACAAACCACATTCCGTTCATATTTGACAATAAAGCACGAGTTGGTATATGTTTTCATAAACCAGCTATTTTGTCTCTCAAACTACTATCTTGTATGACAGATCAAAAGCTTATTAACAAAAATCAGATAAAACAGATAGGAAATATACACACGTAATAACAACATGTCCCAATCACTTT
Source organism: Anadara kagoshimensis (assembly GCA_021292105.1). NCBI lineage: Eukaryota > Metazoa > Mollusca > Bivalvia > Arcoida > Arcidae > Anadara > Anadara kagoshimensis. The sequence continues at coordinate 6,331,493 of CM037864.1, forward strand.
CCTTTGTACTTGAAACACTCAGTGTTAAATGGCGAGGTTTTGATGATACATCATGGCATAAACCCGATAAAAATCTTAACCCGAAAAATAACTTCACACGTATTATGTAAGAAAAGAGAACTTAATGAAACACGTTGTTGACCTAAAACGGTTTCAATTACACGCTAATGTGCGTTGATTATAGAGCAGGAGGGGTGGGTTCGGTAATTCAGTGTTTGCAAAGGTCATAAAACACATTGGTTCGACAATTCGGTGTATGCAGGGTTATAAACCATTTAAAGAACAGACACATGGGTGCAAATATGTAACATCATATATAGTCGTATCTTGTTAAAACGATACCCATTAATCTATTACCACGTCATTAAGGTAAACATTTGGCTTTTATTGGTGTAATACCAATTGACAAATATTTTCCAAACTTTAAGAAGATTGTTTTTCTTCCATAATCCTTGTTTTGTTGTCAGTATGTTAATGAGTGGGTATGTGTTAATTGTATACAAATTACTGTCTTCATAGCCTAGCTATACCTTGTGTTGATATGATTATAAGAAGGTTATTGGCACTGGAAGAATTGCACTGTTGATGGACTGGTACCGTATGATCGGCTTACAAATGGCGTTTATTAATATATGATTAACAGAAAAAATAATATATACCGGTTCTTACTTTGGTCTTTGAGTATTGATTGGTTTATACAAGTTGGTATAAAAATTATAAACGTCTGTTAATTACCGGGTACCTGTTTATATCGATGTATATATATTTCAGACATGCTAACCGAGTCTTTTTGATAGAATCTTCTATTCGGGTTTACATTTTTTTTGCACTCGTATAGCACGAATCAGTTTTCAGACGGTTGTTCATAAACACATGTACATACACACTGAGAGAGAGAGAGAGAGAGAGAGAGAGAGAGAGACCGTAATGGGTGTCGATGCAGTTGTCATATACCTTTTTTTTAAATTTAATCATACATTTAAAAAATGGTATATGACAGTCCTGCAGTCATTTATATGTATATTATTTTGATCAAGATGCTTATGTAAATGAATTTGCAGTTTAAACAAGCCAACAAACAAACAGTACAAGACATAAGGTAGGCATATATTAAGAACATTGCTTATTGAAATGTTTGTTTTAAAACAGCATCCAATGACGGCGTTCAATTTTTGTAGGTCTACCATCAACCTCCCTAATATCTCACGACCATTGGGTCCTATATACAACACATATATATGACCCTTACTTATTTTCAGGGATCTAGGTGGCCAAATGGTTTAAAGCACTGGATTACAGCACGTCTCCTCATCGCTGAGGATCAAATCCCAAACGGACAGATCTTAGTGCAGGAAGGTTTATCGGTTTGTTTACTGAAGGTTGCGTGCTTTTCTCAGGAACACTCCGGTTTCCTACACCTTCTAGAACTGACTACATGATACATGTAAAAATAAGTGAAGTAATATAGGCCGGACGATATTTCTAAACTCTCAGCCTTGTTTACTTTAGTAGTTGACAAGAACGGAAGACTGGAATTTTTCATTAAAATACTTTTATCTTAAAACAACTTGAAACTTGAAATAAAAACAACTTTTTCTGCGCTTGAATTCTAGATTTAAATAAAAAATCTTTTGAAAGACCAGAATTTGAACAGCATGTGTGTTATGCGAGCTTCAATGTTGCTGAAATCCCAAACCAAAATCATTTATAACAATGCATATTTGTTACTGCCAAAAATTTTAATGGATTAACTAAGGGCAGAACTGTTTTATGTAACACGCCTTAAACATGCGGGAAGTCAAGCTGAGTTTATGAATGAACGACTTAAAAGTCTTATTATATTCTTTAATGCACGTAAATTAACTCGTACTAAATATCGTATACGATGTTATAGATAGGAAGGGTGTGATGCTATGGCTGTCAAACTATAGCCCCGGGCCTTGTCATACAACCCCTGAGACAAACACATTATCCCCGAGTATCAGTTTCGTCCCTGTCTATCCAGTGGAGAGAGATAACCCTAATGGATATATAAACGGTATATTGATTAATTGATCCAGTCTTATCTGGAATTCGCCATGGCTTTAGGCGACAACACCAAATATCCGGCCAACTTGTCTGATGAAGGCGTATCAACCTAATAAAATCAACAAAAATCCGATTTTCTTATGAATAATTCATTGAAAAACAACAAATTTGAAAAAATCTTCAAAAACAAAACGATATTATACCTGACAACCTACGCAGTAACATGGAAGAGTATGTAAAGTACTGGAACTACTGGCTTGATGAATACCAGAATTATATCGAAAAAATGTGTAGACTGCATAATTCACCACTATTTAAAAACAATAGCATATAAATTTACAATATCCAAATATTTACCAATTGCAAATCACATTGCAGAAAACTTGAGAGTGGTGCGAAATTACAGATTTTTCAATGGCATTGTAATTATAAGTGGTGATATTAATCTTTGGCTTCAATAGCCATAAAGGTTGAATGAATGTTAACAAGTATTAATTTGTAACTTAAAATGACACATAGGGATCATTTGAGCTACCAAGAATAAAAATGGAGGATTATAGAGTTGATAGATCAAAACCATAGTTAATAATGTAGGTCACTTACTGAAATCACGGGTTATACAACTCCTGACTTTGGTAGACAGATATTGTAAAATGACTTATTGCCGCAGTGTCCACATTTCCCTTGTTTTCGTTGATACATTGACCTACAGATTTGCATGTAAACGAATAAGTATTTTGGTCCAAGCACTACTGGTGAGGACATGTAATCCGATACGGCCGTCTAGTCTTGTAAAAATAAAATCTGGTATAATATGTAATGTACTAAGTACTACTAGTATTACAAATTCACCATAAATCAATAAACGGTAACCCCAAACCATGAAGAGGAAGAGGGCGCGGTGGCCTAATGGATAAGACGTTAGTCTTCAAATCCAGGGTCTCTCACCTCTGTGAGTTCGAGTCTCGCTCGGACCACATGTGGGAAAGTGAATTTTCCTTACCGTTGGCCTTTACTGATTCACCTAAAATCAGTATAATGGACTGGGGGAGTGGTACGCTTGTCTGTGGCGTACTGACTCTGTGAGCTAGCACGGTAAAGTCGCCCTGAGTGCGCGCTAGTACAAGGCAGACCATACAACACACTCGCACTTCACATGCATACACGAACTTGTTCGTAGATTAATCCATAGAGATTAATTAAATAGTTCTCGTCGCGAATAGCTGAAAAATTGCTGATGCGACGTTAAGCAACATCCAACCAACCAACAACCAAACCATGAATTTTACGCCGCTTGAAATTGTATTTTTGAGAGATCCGCGAAAATTGGGCATCGCTTAAATAAATGGGGTTCGCCGCTGTACCACGTGATACCCTTTAACGTTTGTGCGGAACACTTATTTCCAATGGATATGGAATAACATGACACGACGTTTTCCCGCGAAAACGACGTCATTCCGGGAATCTGTGACGTTGACGTTTTCCAAAACGTTCTACACAAACGTTAAGAGGTATTGATCACGTGGTACAGCGGCGAATCCCATTATACCATTGTACTTGATTAAGTGGTAATATAACGTAGTTTGAACGTCATTTTCACCAAAGGAGTGTTCTTTTTCATCTTTAATTTGCTATGAAGTAACATTTTAACAAAACATGTTATAAAGTTGTTTAAGTACCATCGTTACTTCATATACTTATTGGTGTATCTTATAAAATATACAAGAAAGTTATAAAACTGTTATTTGTCACAAATTTACGGCGTACAGGTCAAACTAAAGTATAATTAAATATAATCATATTATCATTAAGCAGATAATCCTGGTCCTTACTGTCAGAAGTGTGTGGTTATATCCGGCGTGAAGTTAAACTAAACAGATGACAAATAACATGCTTTTGGTAAAAGGTTTCTCAAAGGGTCTTGCCACTTTTCATTTAACCTCGGGCTTGTGGCTTGTACTAAATGTACTCTACAACTAGACACACTACTTTTTTGTCTTTCCAATAATTTTACATAGATAAGTTTATTTACATATGTGATGCTTTGATGTATTAAACTCTGTCTGAGACCAGATGGTAATTATAATTGTATAATTGCCATTGCTAATATGACGTCACTCATCTCTTTTTTGTGCCTATCCGCATGACGTCATTGATTGGCTGTTCCTGCGATTGGAAATGCATGCTGTAAACGACAGTGTTTTTAAGTTATTTCAGGATAAAATTACCAAATTAAGATTATCAAAAAATCCAAACTGTAAAAATAACCATGGAACTGTAAAAATGGCGTGTATAGTGCTATAAGGTTTTAATGGCAGTTATAGCACTATAAACATCTTTTCTAGACAGTTCAATGGTTAAAAATGCTTACAACTCGTAGTTGTCAATGCGATTTCTATCTCATTTCGACTTAGTGCTTCATTGAAGACTTTGCTACGACTGATTTCATGATTTAAAAAATTGAACGAAGAAATGATAAAATAACAAACAAAATGATAAACGTGTATTATATGACTACTGAACTTAGATTAACTTTATATTGTTAAGGATTGATGGTTAAACTGGAACCTGGTGCTCTACAATGGGGTTCGCCGCTGTACCACATGACCAATACCTCTTAACGTTTGTGCGGAACGTTTTGGAAAACGTTAACAGCACAAGTTGTCGGAATAACGTCATTTTTACGGGAAACGCCATCTTTAGTGATTCCATATCCATTTGAAATAAGTGCTCACCACAAACGTTAGAGGGTATCACGCGGTACAGCGGCGAACCCCGTTTAAATGACTTCGATGTTATAACAACTAACGACAAACGTTCTTTTAGATAAATAATAACCACCAACAAACGAGACAATTTCAAGATTTGACAAGGTACTCAATTTAACATTGGAATTCATATTAGAAGAAAATGTAACCTGGCAATCGTCAACGCAACAAAGAAACCAAGAAAACGAAACAATGCAAGTTGATGATAAAAAACTATAAGACAAGACAAATCGATAATGAGACAGCAAGTGGTCCGTAGATATGTATGGTTAGAAATTATAAATAAGATTATTTTACTAAACAACGTACCAACTATACTTGTACGTATATGTTAAACAAAAAAATATTAGGAAAACATAAAAACAGTACAGACATGTAGAAAGTTTAACATTAAGCTAACGAATAAGTGCTAAAATGGCAGTTAATATTATTTCAACCCATCGTTATCTATATCTTGGTAGCTTATCGGCAGCTGGTATCTATTCTGGACAGCTTTTGGACCACAAGCTATCCATATTTTAACCACTCGACCTTGGAGTCACACATCGACTCCTTTCTGTTAGCTTAGTGTTAAACTTTAGACAGGCCTTTACAGTACATAATTGCATTTTTGTACCTGAAGTTCATAGGTGTATATGTATTGTTAACATTTATAAATTTAAATGGCTATAGCATTAAGGTCTAATAATTATGAGAAGATAACCTTTTAATCTCTAAAAGCATCCGGGCACTTGTGTCTATTATATTCCTCTTACTCAATTGACATACTCTCAAAGAAAAGTAAATAATCTCGAACCCGCTTCTTTTGATGTCTTGACAACTAATTACTGTTTATATGTAGGTTCAGTCATACTTTTTACAGTTTAAACAGCAGCAATAATAACTGTATATGCCCCATGCTATGACATTCACACGCCCTGTGTTATAAACTGTAATTGTAATAAGTATTAGCTTTTTAAAAAGAAATTATTCACAAAGAATTTCCGACATCATGAAAAGAGCAATGCAATTTGGATGTCTAAAGTACTATTTTAAGAAACATGGGACTTATGAATCGGCGTTTATTCATAAATAACTTGCGGTTGATCAAATACTATTTATGAAAAAAGTTGTACTTGTGTATATTAAAATGCAATTGTGTGCTGAATTTTTTTGTCATTTTACTTGCATTTTAAATAAGTGGTCTCGGAATGCTTCTTTTTCTCCGTATTTTTGGCAATGGCGTACTGTTGTCAGATACACACTACTAGTAGTCAGACGTAACTGTAAATAAATACGATGTCCTCTGTGACATAACTGTTTCTAAAACGCACATTTTTCTAATCACACTGTCCTACCGCCTATATTTGGGTATATTATAGTGTAAAAATGTTTGTCAGTTTGATTGCACTTGAAACTCAAACGTTTCCCTCTTGACATTCTTGATTTCTCTGCCATTTTGACCATTGCAGTGGGGTCGGGCAATGTTGGGGAGGGTCCGTAACATGTCATGCCTATCGTGAAACGGGATTCTCTTCCCAAGGAAAGGAGATTTTTTTCTAAATTCCGAATACTTGGCGAAAGAATATTCACTATCAAGTTTTTGTCAGACCCCCGACCGGGGTTAGAACCCGCACTTCCAACATACGGAGCGAACATTCTACCCACCAAGATACTGTATTGGTCTTCAACTAACATTGCCATCTCAAAATAAGAAATGGGGATGACCGATTTTAATAAAAAAAAAATCCTATGTTTGTTAAAACTCGAAACCAAAGGTTGATAAAGCGTCCGTCAGTCCGTCCGTCCGTAAACTTTAATCTTCTCCTCTGAAACTACTGGGCCAATTTGAACCAAATTTGGTGTGGAAGGTCCTTGGGTGGTAATGAGTAAAAATTGTGTTCGGTGTTGCCGCCCCTTATCCAAGATGGCTGCTGTTACTATAAATAGCAAAAACACATAATTTGTTGTTTGAGATTTATTTGTGAGCCGATTTAGTTCAAATTTGAAATATAGAAAGTAGATGTTTGGCCATTTAACATATAAAACGGGTTTTTCCGTAAAAATTCTCGTTGCTACGATATTAGCGGAATATGCAAATTAGGTGTATTTTTAGCATGATTCTTTGAAAATCTTCTTCTCTGAAACTGCTAGGCCAATTTGAACCAAATTTGTTGTGGAAGGTCCTTGGGTGGTAATGAGTAAAAATTGTGTTCGGTTTAGCCGCCCCTTATCCAAGATGGCTGCTGTTACTATAAATAGCAAAAACACATAATTTGTTGTTTCAGATTTATTTGTTGGCCGATTTCATTCAAATTTGAAATATAGAAAGTAGATGTCTGGCCATTTAACATATAAAACGGGTTTTTCCGTAAATATTTTCGTTGCTACGATATTAGCGGAATATGCAAATTAGGTGTATTTTAGCATGATTCTTTGAAAATCTTCTTCTCTGAAACTGCTGGGCCAATTTGAACCAAATTTGTTGTGGAAGGTCCTTGGGTGGTAATGAGTAAAAATTGTGTTCGGTGTTGCCGCCCCTTATCCAAGATGGTTGTTTCAGATTTATTTCGTTCGAATTTGAAATATAGAAAGTAGATTAATGGCCATTTAACATATATGATGGGTTTTCCATAAAAATTTTCGTTGCTACGATATTAGCAGAATATGCAAATTAGGTGTATTTTTAGCATGATTCTTTGAAAATCTTCTTCTCTGAAACTGCTGCGCCAATTTGAACCAAATTTGTTGTGGAAGGTCCTTGGGTGGTAATGAGTAAAAATTTGTTCGGTTTTGTTGCCCCATATCCAAGATGGCTGCTGTTACTATAAATAGCAAAAACACATAATTTGTTGTTTCAGATTTATTTGTGAGCCGATTTCGTTCAAATTTGAAATATAGAAAGTAGATGTCTGGCCATTTAATATATAAAACGGGGTTTTCCGCAAATTTTTTCGTTGCTACGATATTAGCGGAATATGCAAATTAGGTGTATTTTTTAGCATGATTCTTTGAAAATCTTCTCCTCTGAAACTGCTGGGCCAATTTCAACCAAATTTTATGTGGAATGTCCTTGAGTGGTAAGGAGTAAAATTTTTGTTTGGTGTTGCCGTTCCATTTCCAAGATGGTTGCCATTACTATAAATAGCCAAAGCGCATAATATTCCATTTCAGATTTATTTTATTTTATTGACTGATTTCGTTCAAATTTGAAACATAGAAAGTAAAAGTTTGGTCATCAACTAGGTTTATGGTTTAAATGAGATAGTATGTTTTCAGCTCACCCGGCCAAAGGCCAACTGAGGTTGTTGTGTTGCGGTGTGTTTCTTCGTGCCTCTGTAAACATTACTTAAATGACTTCTCTGAAATCAGTAAGTCAATTTCAACTATCACAGAAGTCCAATAGATCCAGGTGAGCGTTACAGGCCCTTTTGGGCCTCTTGTTCTGAAAGTTACGGATTTCTAATTTGTGTACTTTACAGATGTTAACCTGATGTAGACTGATCGTATTATTATACTTAATGCAGATGAAACTAATATTCTGATTAAATATATATAAATTTTCTTCTCAAATCCATAAAATAGGACTTAGGCGATCTACTGGGTGTTAACTTGACGCCATCGATCGTAAAATAGCCAGTATTTAAACATTTAAATGTGATTATAGTTAATATTAAGAAAGGTCGACACTTTTTTAATCTTCGTCTGCAATAAATTTGATATGTAACATGTGCCATTTTTACAATTTCAAAATTCTAGATTCAGTTTTTTGTTCATGCATATAGAAATCATAACAACGATACTATTGTGTCCCCCACACCCAAAATGTATCAACTTGATAAAAATGAGTCTATCCAAAGATATGTCTTTGTCTAGAAAAAAATTGAGCTCGAGATTACCACACGCGTAATAATATTTCCCGCGTACCATGCATTATGCTCTTATTTACATATTTAAAGGTACTTGTGGGCCTTTTGGTTGTATAAAAAGTTGGGTTATTAGGACCATACAAATCAAACACAAGCACACCGGTCTTTAATTTACCCAAACCACAATTTCAAAAGTAAATACAAATATACCGTTCCACGTCCAAACCACAAACCTAAACGTCCATCACAAACATAAAGGATAATGTCCAAACCACAATGCCCAAAGGCAAACACAAATATCCAAATCACGATCCTAAAAACAAAGTTTAAAATTGGTAAATCAAGTTTAACAAGTGAACTTTCACCAGAGAATGTCTGATGCTCCAGAAGGGTAAGCACATCCAATCAAAGTATTTGAATCAAACCACATGGTTTGCAATTGCCATTATAAGGTATACGTACTCAAAGCCCGTGGACGTTTACTGTCTTTTTCTTTGTTCATTCCATGGTTGTATCGTGTTTTTGATTGTTCTAGCTATTGGCATGTAAGTTTTGTGTTCCAGCTGTAAACACCAACATACGTCGAAACCATTCGTCTTACTATGTATTTATTTATTTCGTCTTGTTTTCTTGTTCTAATCGTTCCGTATTTCTTTCATTATAGAAATCTGAATCACCGACAGTTCTTTTGATAGATACAATGTATACAAATCTTGTAAGTTGTTGTTGTTGTTGAATGTTGCTTAAGTCACATCAGCAATTTTTCAGCTATTCGAGACGAGAACTACTTTATTTAAATATCTATGGATTAATCAATGAACAAGTCCGTGTATGCATGTGAAGTGCGAGCGTGTTTTATGGTCTGCCTTGTACCAGCACGCAATCAGGGCTTTAAGGGGAGTCAGTACGCCACAGACAAGCGTACCACTCCCCCATATACTGACACCTGATGAACCAGTAAAGGCTAATGGCAAGGAAAATTGACTCTACCACATGTAAATCTTATCAGTTGGTAGACAGTTCAGATTCCATCCAGTTCTTGTTTGAACAACTTTTTCCGTAAATGCTTTTTATATTTAGTAAGAATTATGTTTATTTTTCTATTTTGAATGTATAATTAAACCATCGAACATTAGCACTGAAATAGGAAGATGATTACTTAAATTACCACTGGTGTCCAACATAGAAAATGACCTGTAATTTTAGTTTTTTTTTCAAAAAGAAGGGATTTTTTAGAAATTATTGACAGTGAAAAATGAATGTGTGACCAACATGGCTTTTAAAAAACGCCAACAATGAACACTATTGTAAACACACTACTATCAGGGGCAATCAGGAGTCATCTTATCAGGTTAACGCTCTCTAGGTTTGGAGGAAACAAACTCTTTTATCTACGTTTTCACACCTCGTCCCTTTGTTCAAGTGTTAGATCCTGAAGATTCCGCCGATTTTGTGTCGCCCACCGTTTTTATTCTTTACCAAACATAAATAAGAAAGGTTATACCCTATATTTATCACAAGTAAACATGGACAGTTGTTTTCTATTGCTGATAAGTTTATATACATACCTGAGACATTTGAATCTTAACAAATGCAGTGTATACATGCCACTTGTTTTATTTTAAATATTTTAATTGCTACAAGAGATGAGTATTTAAGTGTAGAACACCTCTGTTTGTTGATTTAGAGATGCATTAGATTTATCTTTGATCACCAGTGTCCCCTCTGAGTGAGTATTTACCCTACCGCATATAGTTTATCTAGATTCTTACAGAAATTAAAAAAATGTTCTTACGTGTATATCTATCAAAATTAAAATATTAGCAGTATATGATTTTCTACATGTATATTTTATATTGTGAAAAGTATATTATATTTGTATTTGAACATAAATTACGCTCGCGATTAAGGAACATATCGAATTCAACCGCTTCTAAAGAATCAAGCCACTCGGGACACATTCCAATGTAAAAAATGTCAGTTCGTTTGCCATAGCCTGGTCGCTCTCTCCGGTTTCCTGCGACGGCTTTTGTCAAGAAAATCCTAACACTCTATTCGAACACATCGCAATGGTTCTTCTAATTATATCGGAGATGCAAGTTTAAATTTTGACGTCTTAAAAACACCTGTGTGATTAAACTATATGATGTCAACGTACAGACCATATTGTATTTAGAAACCACAGTGGGTTCTGTTGTCTTCCTAAGTCAGTTCTACATATGGCTTGTTTAAGGGGTGCATGCAAGTTTGTAAACAACTTTGTACTAGTCTTAGCATTTATGGGATTAAGATATAACCTATGAAAGAGTGATATCTTACCAAAGACGGTTTGGCATCAACTGCAATAAAGAGTATTGTTTCAAGGTACTCGGCGACAGGGTGTAATGAAACATTTTTCAGACAAAATTCCATGGCAAAAAATTAGCAAAACAGCGACAGAATGCAACACAAAAAGCGACATTTGAAAAAAAAATATGGAGGAACGTGGCAAAAAGATTAGGCAAAAAAGCAACAGAGTGCAACACGAAAATGCGACAAACATTGTTTGGGCAAATACCGAGGGTCGTGACATAAAGATTGGGGGAAAAGGTGAAAGGATGCAACACGAAAAAAGCGACATTTTCAAGTGAATATCCGCGGAAAGGCAAAACAACGACGGGATGCAATATGAAACACCGACGTTTAAGCAAACCACCAGTAGCTGCATGGCAGCAAAAATTTGCAAAAAGGAAATGCTACATTATTTAGCCAAAATACCACGGGTCGTGGTTAAAAGATTAAAAAAAGAAGCGACAGGACGGAGTACGAAAATGCGACATTTTAAATACAATACCGCGAAACGTGGCAAGAAAAAAAGTTGGACAATGCAGCGACAGGACGCAACACGAAAAAGCGACATTTTTTCAGGCAACATACTGCAGGACGTGGCGAAAAATATTGGACAAAGCAGCGTTAGTATGCAACGCACAAAGACGGCAGAAAGTGAAAAGACTTAATGCAAGCTAAAAAGTAAAACGCCATTTGTTAAGGAAAAGGCTATCAGGTTAGAATTTTTTTTACATTTGATCAAAAGGCCTTTATCATAACTTTGAAGAACATAATTAAAGTCTACATTTTTGCATAGAATATGAAAATAATCGCTTATTTTCGTCTGAGGGCGTTTACTTTCTAAAGTTTTGGAAATAAAAGTCACCATATATATCTTGCTTTTAAACAACACAAAGGATAGAAATACAAATTTAATTTAGTTTGAGCTACTTAATTAACAAAATCATATTTCTAATATGTTGGGAATTAAAAACAGAACGTTACACTAATGATGATGCATTCTCTTACGTAATAAAGTACGTGTAATGCACGTGTTTTTATTTAATGCATCTACTTGAAAAGATTGTTACATAAATACATTAATTTTACAAGTAAATTGTTCGTTTTAATTCTAGTCTTGTCATTATTTAAGATACTTAGATCTTAAGTAAAATATCCATTCCGACAATTACGAGTTAATCTGTAAAAATTAAACACAAAATTGATGTCAAACCCAGTGACGTCATTGGTCTGTGTTAACTTAGGAGAAAAAGCCTTTAGCACCTAACAAAATTATTTTAATCTTACGGGTAAGCTCTTATCGTATTTGTACTTAGCAATAGGTTAGCTTGGCAGAACGCTGCGTTCATGCTATTCGGCAGATCTCGGTAAACCTCGACAAAATTTGTAACCAGTGTGTCACACCAAGTGACGTCATTCATCTGAGTTAATTTAGAAGACAAAGCCTTTTGCACCTAACGAATTCGAAGTGATTATGATTTTACTGGTAAGCTCTTGTCTTATTTGTATTGTACTTAGGCGAGTCTGATTAAAAAAAACGTTCAAGAGCATTGCGTCAGATATCGGTAAAACTCGACAGATCTCCCAACCATTAACCTTGATTCAAAAACAAGAACGCTGTGTCAGACAGATCTCGGTAAACCTCGACAACACGTTCAAAGAGCGCTGTGTCAGACAGATCTCGGTAAACCTCGACAACACGTTCAAAGAGCACTGTGTCAGACAGATCTTGGTAAACCTCGACAACACGTTCAAAGAGCGCTGTGTCAGACAGATCTTGGTAAACCTCGACAACACGTTCAAAGAGCGCTGTGTCAGACAGATCTCGGTAAACCTCGACAACACGTTCAAAGAGCACTGTGTCAGACAGATCTTGGTAAACCTCGACAACACGTTCAAAGAGCGCTGTGTCAGACAGATCTTGGTAAACCTCGACAACACGTTCAAAGAGCGCTGTGTCAGACAGATCTTGGTTAACCTCGACAACACGTTCAAAGAGCGCTGTGTCAGACAGATCTTGGTAAACCTCGACAACACGTTCAAAGAGCGCTGTGTCAGACAGATCTTGGTAAACCTCGACAACACGTTCAAAGAGCGCTGTGTCAGACAGATCTTGGTAAACCTCGACAACACGTTCAAAGAGCGCTGTGTCAGACAGATCTCGGTAAACCTCGACAACACGTTCAAAGAGCACTGTGTCAGACAGATCTTGGTAAACCTCGACAACACGTTCAAAGAGCGCTGTGTCAGACAGATCTTGGTAAACCTCGACAACACGTTCAAAGAGCGCTGTGTCAGACAGATCTTGGTAAACCTCGACAACACGTTCAAAGAGCGCTGTGTCAGACAGATCTCGGTAAACCTCGACAACACGTTCAAAGAGCGCTGTGTCAGACAGATCTCGGTAAACCTCGACAACACGTTCAAAGAGCGCTGTGTCAGACAGATCTCGGTAAACCTCGACAACACGTTCAAAGAGCGCTGTGTCAGACAGATCTCGGTAAACCTCGACAACACGTTCAAAGAGCGCTGTGTCAGACAGATCTCGGTAAGCCTCGACAGACTTTGTTTCATTTGTGTCAAACCCACTGATGCCATTCATCTGAAAAAAATTATTTTGATATTGCAGGTAAGCTGTAATAACTTATTGTTACTTAGTTAGATAACGCATGTTCAATGGGCACTGCTTCTATATATGATATTCGGCAAACATCGTCAGTCTTCGTTACCATTATTCAAGACTCCGGCCGTACTATCTCTACACCGCATCCGCCGCGCCATCTCACGTCAAATTCCATGCCGGTTTACAAATGTCTTTACACCACATCCGCGCCATCTCGTCAAATTCCATGCCGATTTTACAAATATTTCTCGTCTTCAGTTAATGACTCTATCGAGTTTCAAAATCCCGAGTCCAATTCGAGGCAGACAGTTTGTCAGATTATTTACTGAAATAAATGTTTTCTCCGAGTACTCCAGTTTCCTCAACATCATAACTGACGTAAAATAATAAGTGAATCATAATTGACGAGGCACAATTCTATCAACTCACCAACTCTGGATAACCATTGTCATGTTGCGGTGCTTCATGTAGATTATTGACAAGAAAAACCGCTACGTGAAAAAGTTGGGGTTTTTCAGTTGAAAGCCATTTTTTCTCTCCGGATACTTAGGTTTCCAATACAACAATAACTAACCTACAAGTAAAATCATATTGACTACCATGTCACCATTTGAAACACCCACCTACCCTTTATAAACTCTGTCATATTGTTACAACTAAATGAACCTAATAGCCAATCGAGAGCTCGTAAATAAAATGGATCAAAGGCATAAGTTAAATGCAGGAATGAAATATTTGGAATACCAGATTTAAATTTATTGTCTAAGTGAAGCAATCTTGAGCATTAATCAGTCAATCAGAGCAATCATCGGTAATTCTAGATCAAAATAAACTGCAAAGTTTATCACATTTCCCAGTGCATTGTAATACTTATATAAACACCTTAGTACGGAGAACCTAAGGTGACATGTGTAAAAAAAAATAGTTATTTCGTAATTTCGAAATAGTATTTTGTATATTCACAATACCTATTTCGTATTTTCAAAACACTATTTCATACTTTTAAAACACTATTTTGAATATTCTAAACATAATTTCGTAAATTCGAAATACTATTTAGAAAATACGAATAACTATCGCGTAATTACGAAATATTTTTTTACACATGTCACTTTAGGGACTTCGTACCTCAGAGTAGCATGGCGATTACGTCTATCAGATTATCTGAGATGATAACAGAAGGATTACACCTAACAATAATGTCTTGTCTTAAGTTCAAACTTTACGTAAATACTGATAATGAATTTATTCTACTCCAACTGTTTTCGCTTAGTCATATTGATTTTGTGCACTGTTGTTTGTAAACATTACCTTCCGTCAAATAATGAGATCAAACTACATTTTATTTGTTCCAATTCATTCTAAATAACACAAAAGCTATAACTCTTTAAAATAGAGAAATTTGAAAGAGGAAAAAATAACAATCAACACAAAGAAACAGCCAAATAAGACCAGAAAAAACTAGAACTGTCTCTTGAGTGCCAAATACCGCCCAACATATAATGTTTTCCTGCGACCTTGACCTTTATGATATGACCTTGGTTCAAGGTCATGTCACATTTTGGACCATGAAGATTATTCATGTGAAGTTTTATGACAGTCGTTCAAAGCAGCGTTGAGATATGGGCCGATTTTACAATGACAGACAGACATGGCGATTCCTATATTCCCTCTAAAACTAGTTTTTTTGTGAGGGTATAATAGATAAAAACATAATTAGAACACTGATCATCAAGTCGCCAACTCTAGATGGAAAGTGGAGTTAATGTCCAGTGGTGTGGTTTTGAACGATTGACTTAGTAACCACATTAAAAAAGATTGCATAACATATCGAGATAATATAAGATCACCCACTTAACATCAAATAAGGTTTAACTATCGAAAGGGGTCCTACGAACGTAACCACGACACCTCTGGTGCCATTACATCTATGACCCATTCAAAATCTAGAGTTGAATAATAGTGTTGTACAGCCCAGTCAAGATTCTTTCGCCAAATCCAGGCGGACAGTTCTTAAATGTTGGAAGAAAGCGAATACCCCAAGAAAATCGACCAAACAGCGAATTGATAAACTTTTTCACGCTAAAATCTGTGCTGTTGCTTTAGAGCTTAGGTGATGAGAAGAGGCGCGCTTTTGACCACTCCGCATCCAAAGCACCAGATGTGTCCTCAATATGTGTATATCAGTGTACCTTGGTCTTAGAGGTTTTGGCTTTTTTTCTATAATAGTTACATCACGCTGAAAGTTGTGTGGAGCTGCATTTTTAATGTAACATCTTTCGCTAACTATGTCACAGTCATCAATTACCTTCAATCAAGGGTTCAAATTTCCCAGGGTTCAAGGCCCGAGGTCTATTGATTTTACATTGGTACCTTTGATATCTAAACTGAAAGTATGATGGACCTGCTGATGTTTACCAGAATAATCTTACTTTTATATATGATAACATCACTGCACATAGATCTTTCGCTTTTAATATTGGACATCAAAAGTTTAGGTGGTTACAAAGTAATTAAATCGCAACAAACTCCAAAGAGTGTAATTTTACAAAACTGTCATAAATATCAATATAGAAAGAATTGTGATTGATATAATGACAGTTATTGTCAAATTTAAAACTCATTAAAATCTGAAATGTTCTCAATAAAGAGGTACAAGTGGTCATTAAAACTGACCAGTGGGGTACAGTTACAACTTTATTGCCTTAGTGTGACTTTTAGTGCAATAATTATCACATAAATTTCACTTTTATAGAAAATAAATAGTTGTGATCATATTTTGAATTTTTTATGGTTTTATGTAGTTTATAAATGTTGATTTTAGTTTCTTTAACCCCCAGCCCCCCCCCCCCCCTCCCTAACGCATCGGAGAGAAACAATGGTGGGTACATCTAATAATTCTATCGAAATTCCAGAAATAATTTCGGACAGTTTAATTTTGATGAAATACTTATTTTTAGAGTGTAGATATGCTAGCACAAAAGTGAATATACCTGTCTATAAAAGGTTACGCAAGGGAACCAATAAAAATGGCTTTATAGACAGGTGGCCTACATATACAGATTCAAATAATATGAATAAGCAGGCGTCCCTTATATAGAGGTGACCTTTAAGGCAAGTCGGACTCTCAGTGACTAAAACAATGAACAAATACCAAGAACATAATATTATTTAAACAGAAGTATACAAATGTGAACTTCCAACAACAAATTCCCCTTTTGACGTCACATTCTACTATGAACGATAACTTTCCCGCTAGGTGTCGCAATTTATCGGAGGGGTGCATGCAGAAACATTCTTAATTAAGGTATTAATGAATTAAAAAGTAATGTTTTAATCTCTCAGTGCGGCGCTAAAACCGCGAAAAATTAATCTATTTAAAACAACACGTCATAATCCACCTTGCCAGCTAAAATTGCCAAAAAATGTAAACATTTTACAGATTAAATTAGAAACAGTACGTTTATTTAGTTATTAAATTATTAAATAATTAACATTCTCTAAAATCTGATTTGTTCATTCTTTATTCTGGTATTTTAATTTAAAATTTCTTGACTTAATTATCCCCACTTTTTACGAATTAAGAAATCACGCCTTGTCTTAATTTGTAAATTCTAAAATTGGACTAGGAAACCTATTTTTGCGCCACTTGAAATTGTTATGAGTCCCAGACTACTAAAAACACACATATTACACATTTTATTACTCATAAGCATTACAAAATTGGTTTAACCATAAAATCCTAAGATGATTTAACTTGAAGATGATTTTACTGTGTGGTGTGTAATCGGCTTCATAAATCTTCAAAGGAACCTTAGAATAATTAATTTATGTTGGTCTTTATGGTAAAGTGAAGCGATTTGTAGAGACTTACCTAACCGAAAAATTTCATTAATTAAATTATTTAATCATAGCTATTTTTATATCTTTACCAAAAATATATTTATCATGGATAAAGACAAAGTAACTAAATTGTTTCCATATGAAAACGGAGACAGTCAAGTGCACACTTTTCTCGGTTCATTGCTAGTTAATATTTATTTATCTATTCAATGCGGTGTCGTGGTACAATACCGAAACTCGAGCTCACTGCACTCATCTCTATACCCAAGTTGTAAAATTTACAAGTGGCCTCGATATTCATTCATTCATTCATTCATTCAATCAATCAACATTCACTAGTTTATTCATTTATTCAGTAGGTCGTAGGTTCAAACCTCGGTAACAAGAAATATACTCAGGCTTTTTACGTTTTTTTTTTTAAATTTTGCAACGTTAAGAAACTTAGTCACAACTGGATTTAATCTCATTGGTAGCACCTTGTGTATGAATTAAACACATTACAAACATGTTTAGGTCATTGGAAATCGAAGGCATACAATGGTGGTAATTGCAATTCATTTTGTGAAATGTTAATAGAATAAGTTTTTTTAAGTTTGAAGTGTTGAAATTTTGATTCCATTGGTAACACTTTATTTTAGATGTGAAAAACACATTAATTACAAACATTTTAAGGTCATTGGAAACGGAAGACATACAGAGTTCAAAAACAACAAGTTACAGTGGTAGGTATATATAGATTAATACAGAACGCATCCATAGTGCGATAATTGAAAACATGAAGAATCATTCAAGGTGTAAACAGTATGTTACTGGTAATCTTCTAACAGCTGTATTTCCATTTTGGCGGTTTTATTACCCGAAAACATTCTTCCGACATTGTGGAACTCTTGATTGATGGAGGTAAGGAAGGCCTAAGACAGCAGCCATGGAATGTTAATGAAGCCGTTATTTTTCTGTTTGTTAAATGTATAAGTTAATTTCCGAGTAACAACATAAGGATATTAATATTGTGGTTTGTGGTTAAATAAAAAACGATTCATTGTTTTATACTATGAAAATTCGCCATACTATTCGAAATTTTTAATCGCTTAAATATATATTATATATGTCATATTTTTATAAAATTATTAAAACCACCGCATACCATTTTGTCGTTATTCGGTACCGATCAATATGAAATTATAGACAAATATAAAACAAAGTTTGTAAACATAATGGCCTTGGGTCAATATGCAAAGAAATACGTGGAAGTTCACGTGTCTAACCTAACTTCTCAGTCCCAAAGTTTTTACTTCCCTTCTGGATTGTGATTCGAACATGGATTAGTATGTTTGTTTATGATCAGAACCATAACGATGCATTTTACTGACATGCATAGGTGAAAACAAATGCATGTATTGTAAATGCATACAAATATGCAGTAAATACAAGCACAAAGAAGAAAACACCCGAAAAAACATTGGTAGAAATAACCATAGCAACCAAGAACACATAACAAAAATAGAAAATATACAACACATACAAGTTATAATTAAGACAATGAAAGACAAACAAATGTTACGATCACTGACACATTTAATATTGTGTGGACAATCAAAAACAAACATACCAATCCATGCCCAAGTCACAATACAGAAACAAGGTAGAAACTGAAAGTTTAGGTTAAACACTTGAACTTCTACCAGGGAAGTGGAACCGGGTGCTCCGGAAGGGTAAGCACCTCCTGTTTAGCTAGCCCATTTAGAGTTAGAATAAATGCAAATAACCAGTTTATTGAAACAAGAGATTATGCAACTTGACATTAAGAATATCCATAGCTTATTCTTAACAAATGAACGAGTTTGCCATTACACCAGAACTGGATTACATTCCAAAAAAACACAAAGACTTTTAAAATTTACTAATGGCCAACCAACATTGGTAAAGAGAGGATGACCAAGAGAGACCTGGAGAAAAACAACAGAGAAGGAAAGAAATGATACGGGGTGTCCAAGTTGGAGAACGACAATGAGCGATGCTTTAAATAGGATGAAGTGGAGAGATCTGTGCGTCGCCTTATGCTCCACTAGGAGTGAAGAGGAAGGTAGGTAGTAACATCGGAAACTTGAGACAATGCACTTGTATTAAGTGACGATATGTGCATTTGTATATAGAAATTGTTATACCTTAAAGGTAAATAAAATCGGACAAATAGATGAGTATTGTCACTGCAGAGTTACAAGATCACACGATGATAAATTGCTATAAACATTGAAATGCACACAGTCGGGAAATGAATCTAGATCCGTAGGTAATGCAACTTGGGGTTTTTATTAAAAAGGCATAAGAAAAGAGTGAAACGTCAGAAAACAAATTAGTTTTGTCACTGCAGAGTTACAAGATCAAACCACGATAAATTGTTACACTTAATAATTAAAATACACACAGTCAGGAAATGAAACAAGATATATATAATGCAACTTCATTGATTAAAAAGACACACATACGAATAGAATGAAAATCTGGCAAACAAATGAGTTTTATCGCTGCAGAGGTAAAAGATTAAACGACTGTAGATTGTTAAATGTATACAGTCAGATTATGAAACCGAAGATAATGTAACTTCATTCATAAAAAGACGTACGAAAAGAACGAAGAGCACATATTGTATATCAGGCAGGTAAATAGACGAGTTTGTCGTTGAGAGGGTGCAAGATCAAACCACAGAACAAATATGTGAGAACAATCAAAAATGTATAAAAAGATACAATATTTGAACGTAATTTGTAACATACGGCCAAAGTTCACTAGATTGAACAATCAAACAGATGGGTGTGAATATCAAACAAAGGGCGGTGGTTAAGTTTAAATAGGGTTAGAAATTTAAACCTGTAATTTTTAGTAAATGCAATCAATTTATTTATGACCTTTTTGACCTTGAAAACCATTTATCTGAGCACCTACAACACATTGCAATATGTCTTAGGTGTGCGTTATTACTTTGAGCCCATAAAGTGGATATGTAATGTGTAGGTTACGACTTGCTATTACCATAACTCTGTTTTATATATATTTGTTGTGATACTTTGCACTTGGTGTCAGCTAACATCTGCAATCTGTTGTATACGTTTATACAAACATTTTCAAACTGTTGTCTTATTCTGCCATATCTCTTATAAATCCCGTGTTTCTGCATCGTTTATGCATTGTGAAAGTGGTTGTGGTATTTTAAATCAAACCTTGAAGAAATTGGAGATATATGATTTAAGTCATAGTGATTAGGCTTAAGGATGCTGGGTCTTAAATCTTGGCTCAGTTACACAAAACACAAAGCTGAGTATTAATTAAACAATAATTATAAATCATTAGTGCATCACTAAATGGTTGGTTTG
This sequence comes from Anadara kagoshimensis, assembly GCA_021292105.1. Taxonomy (NCBI): domain Eukaryota; kingdom Metazoa; phylum Mollusca; class Bivalvia; order Arcoida; family Arcidae; genus Anadara; species Anadara kagoshimensis. The sequence goes on from CM037864.1 coordinate 6,352,302, forward strand.
TTGATTATGGTTTAATTAATGATTAACGTTAACGCACTAAGCTTTGTGCAACGGGCACTGGTTCGAGTACCAAGGTCGGATTCAAACACAAGTCGGCCTGCTGTTTGGTACACTACTAAACATGTATGTTCTTTAGCGATACGTTTCATTCAACCGTTGATTGCTCTTCCGTTCAAGCTTACAGATGAATGGTTACGATAGATGCTGAGGGTAAATCTAACAAAGTCGTCCCATTCAGGGAGGGGTCATGTACTACCAGTGGTTTCCTAAAATACGGAACAGTCTATATTTAAACATTGATGTAGATCTAAAAGGCTTAGAAAAATGCTTGGTTATTTCCGATTACTGGCAAACTTTGTACTGTATTTGAAGTACTCATTGTTCTTGTTTTTCATTTGATATTTTGGAATTCTGAAACAAAATAGAGAACGTTTCTATCAGAATAAAGCATGACCAGATTCTATCAATATCGGGTGATCCTACTAACTATGATCAATCGAAACAACTGACGCCATATGCTTTGGATCTCCATGTTGTCAATGATGGCGGTAGATATATATGATAAAATCCAAATTGGTGAGAAAATTCCGGCCGTACCATAGTCTTTAAACTGACCTGTAACGACTTCATAATATTTATTCATTATATATCTATAATAGATCTAAATATTTATCTTGTTGTTTAGGAGTTTGACAGGTCAATTAATAACTGTGTATCAGAAAACATATTGATGACGCGAAGTCAAGGTGAAACAAATGCTTGAAAGACGAATCCGAAAAACGCTTGGAAAAAATCTGTATCTTTGAAATGATTAAAGAAAACAATATGATAAATGAAACGAAGCGATTGTTACAATATGTAATTTTAGAACTTCTTTTGATATGAAGAAAATTAATGAATACAAATGGTCCGTTCTCGTTCTGCTGTGATCTTGAATGATCAGATACATAAACGGTACAGCTGTTGGCGGTTAAATCTTTATCATGGCGTAGGGATGATCATTAATAATCCCGGTATAATCCGCATACCTGCTGAGTAGGAGGATGGATTACGTATTACTGAGATGATGAAACAAGGGTTATGTTGAAGTTTTATGATAATGAAATAAGACAGTCTGTAGTGGCTCTGAGATGAATGCTTATGTTCGTTATTCGAGAGTTTTATGATCAGTGGTTGTTGTATATATTTGTTTTATCTTGTCTTGTTTTTTTGCTTTAGATATGTGTTACTAGGACTTATTTTAACATTTCAATAAACCAATTGAATAATACCATATGTTAAAAAAAGAAAAACATGGTATGACAGTTATGGAACAATAAATGATCATTGACCATCGGCACCAGATCATTTCATGCGGCAATACGATGCTGTTGTAACACATGGATTTTAAGTTAAAAATTAAGACCAAAGGACCTTCCTTGTCCTGGTCGACGATATGTAGATTTTTGCCATTCTAATAATTTCGGTCATATTTACCCAAATAATAGTCTATATCGTTTCCAGCGACATTTCCCCAGGAAACTGCGTTCTGAGGATCATCATAAACAATCGTTAGTACACACAAAGCATAAAGACAAAAAGAACAGTCAACTTAATGTCACTGTAGAAAAGAAGAGCTTGGCAATATTCAAAGCTACCGCTGAATGTGAAACTAGTAAGAGCCAAAGCGTCCAAAAATAATGAATTGCAAACAAAAATATACTGAATATACCATCAACAAAATGTAAGAATGTTTATAGACAACAATCTTGTGCACCATTGCTTGCTGATTCTTTATTTGCATGCAGAAACTTGTTTAATCATTTAACAACACATACGGATATATAGAGATGACGATCTATATCTTTAAAATCCTAACTTCGGAGAAATAAGTAATTAGCGATGACAAACGCAACTGATATACATTGTATGTACTTAGTAACAATCAAAGCAGCTGATAACACGACACATTAGATGAACGAAATAAGAACCATAACTGGCTTAATCAAAATATTCACACAAAAACATAGATGATAATTAGTGTTTTGATGTGAATTTAATTTAGTCAAAGCATTTAGATATTACTATACTGCACATTACAATGACGTTTTCAGTTTTGACCTTGCTATTAAAACATATACATTGAAGCAATGACGTTTTTCGCACCAGTCAAGATTCGTTTACTGATAAATTGCTGCGTTTTACGCCCTAGTGAAGATATTTTTACTTGTATCAGGGCAATCAGTTCTTGGATGCAGGAACAAATCTATAAAACCCAGAAAACCACAACTACAATTGGGGAGCCAACTGATAACCTTTCCAAACCCAAAGAGCTGCCCCAAGTAGCTAGGATTTGAACCTACAAATGTACATATAGACCGTGAAAGGCAGCGTGCTTCGAAAGACGACACTTTACTTCACTCAACCATCGAGCCTGCTAAAACTATTACAATTGATACAATACAAAAACGAACAGAAAAGACCTAAAAAATATAAGCAGAATACAATATGCGAAGTAACCAATTGCAAGAGCACAACAACGAACAGATTGAGAAAAGAAAACATGATAAACCTATAGATCACTGAGTCACTGCTAAAAACAAGGCTAAATACATACTCTAAGTAACCATTTACAAACACAGAACAAACAAAATGAGAACAGAATGAAAAAAAAAAAACACATGATAAACATGAAAAAACGAAAATATTCAAATCACATTATCTGTTCCTCGGTGAATTATTAGAATGCATATTTAAGTGTATCAAATGTTCACACGGGTATGGTAAGTATATATAGGGCATTGATGTAATTAATATATTATATGTTTATGTTTTCATTGTTAAATTTACTGTGAGAAGTTTAAAGAAGTTAAAACTTACATCATAAACTTAAAATTCTTAAAAAATAAACAACATATTTGAAATAAATGATATTATAATTAATATCACATAAAATGGCGGGTCAAGAGAAATATTTTATTCGTTTTTACAAAAAGCCAAGCACGACGCATTCCAACTCCACATATTATCCTGTTGTGGTACAATAAATTTCTTGTCGTGACCCTGATTCCCAATGGGAGGTCCCTCAAATCATCACCAGGTGACGGTGACAAATTAGGGGTTACGTCAGACAAACCCCAACCGGGGGTGTTGTACCCCGTATAGGAATGCTGAAAATAATGCAGAATTGACGTGAAATGATATAGCTATGAAAAACAAGAAATTCTAATATCAAGTTGCCATCAGGCATGTATAATGGCGAGGTTAGTGGTTTAAATGTTGAAATATTTAATCAGACTCCTTTAGAAGTGGTTTTGGGTTCTGAAGCCTGCTATTTCTACAATTATACAGGGGTGTTACTCCATCATATCATATATCCTCTGAGGCTATTATAGACCACCTTATAATGAGTCAGCATATTTCTCCTCGGTAAGCTTATGAAATGAATGTATAATAATATCCCTCTTCACAATTTATGATGTCTTATTATATTATATATTTAGAAAGGAAAGTTCAAAAACTATGTTCTGTGAGATACATCAGGGAATACCCTATAGTGTTCATTTTCACTGAACAAGGGTTACTCACATTCAAGATGTACATCGATACTTTATTGAAGGCACCAATATGATTGACTAAATGGCACCAATAATAAGACTAGATTTTTATGGTTATTTTTAGTATAAACTCGGTAAGCTAAATTGCTACCATTTTGTATCCAATGGAGAAGTTCTAGTTTTGCAGGTCCATGTTCAAATTAATCTATAACAAAAAGTAAAAACTTTGAAAACCTGCAAGTAAAATAATCTTTTCCAACAGGGAAGTGAGACCGGATGCTCCTAAAGGATAAGCACTTTCTAGAGGGCTAGCTACACCCGTCACGTGTGAAATTAAAACTAAGAATGAAAGAAACATAAAGCAATGAGACGTCAAATATATCCAGGAATATTTTTCGGATGCATAGGTATCAGAGGAACTAAATACAGCAGTGGTATAATAAAAATTGCTTTATATAAATAACCTAAGGTAAAAGCTAGATTTATGTTATAGTTTGCATTGTTATAAAGCATAAAGTATCTCTGAATTAGCACAATACACTGTTAAAACCCTTTTGTAAAGATTAAGTACACACCTCAACTAGTAAATTTTTTATTTTAAACGTATTGAAATAAATAAATAATAGTATTGAATAAGAGAACCATTGAGTAGTGGACGGTGTTTCCTTCTTAACTGTCATTATAGTGTAATAATTTCCCTGATAAATGAGTTTTTTGGTCGGTCAGCTTATCTACATAAATCATTTTACCACAAAAAATAAAAGTTCGAACAGTACAAGTTAACCACAAATCGGTAAATCACCAAAATGTGCATTGTAAGACAATTTGTTTTGGAATCTGAATAAAGGTCTACAGAACAATGACGTTTTATTTATTATGCAAAGTGTCCATAATAATTTTTTTTAGTATTAATTGTTATTGAAAAGTGCCATCTCTAATCTTTGCATGTTTTTGCATCTAAAAATGAATAAAAAGAACATGGAATTATGGAACGTCAAACATGACTAACTATATAGAAATCACAAGTCGTGCAATGCTTGTAATGCTGAATTGTTGCTATAGGGAAAGCATCAGAAGTCTCGGAGAGAAAATGTGCAATGCATTTTAGGGAGGAAATCGTGGGGCGTTTTTGTTCTTAAGGGTGGTATGAAGACGATCAGGAATATACAAACCAAACTGGACCCAATTTACAGTTTGTTTTGTGTTGAATTATTTGTATTTATTGATGAATAAATGTTGTTTAAACTAAACTAATAACAAATTGTATGAACAGCTTCGATGCTTACTTACTATTCATGACCATCTTTGTGAAAAGCACCATTAATATATATTAAAGGTGCATTTCATAGCAAATATACTTTATCAAAGGCTTTCCAAGTCATAAAATTGTATCGGTTGTATTACCAACAGCACTTGACGCTGGTCATCGGTGGACAAAGGTATCTTCTGATTTCAATTCCAGCAGGTGTAATTTCATTTAGGAAACTTCAGTGGTTAATACTGTTTAACTGGAATGATCTTTTTGTATTTCAGGTTGGTATGTAGACGGTCGGAAATAGCAAATTGTATGAGCGTCGAATTTACATTTAACGTTCAGTTTGATTACACAAGATTATTATGTTTTTATTATAATTTTAAACGCCAGTAGCAAATATTTCATCACTTTTTTCACAACTCGTATCGCTATCACCATCACATTTTTTTTAAAAGTTTTATTGCTAATTTTGATATGAAAAAGATAACAATAGAACGCTGCACGAGATTTGCAGACGACAGAGGTTGTAATTCGTGTCCCCTCGGGGGTTACTGTGTATTACGTTACACAAACTATGCAATCTGGTGAGAAAGTTGTCTTTCATCTACATGTTGTATTTTACGACATATTTGATGACTTGTTTGTAAAAGTATGTGAACTTTATCATTTAACAGTTTCTATAATCATATATGCCTTGTCACATAGTCTATATATTGAGGCAAAATATATAAAGGCCAGTTTTGCAGCTACCGTGAAATACAGTCAAATCTGTCTATAAAGGCCACCCCAGGGAACCAATAAAAGTTGCCTTTGTGAGCAGGTGGCCTTTATATACAGGTTCAAATTATATGAAAAAAGAATAATTGGGATACAATTTTTCAGGTCTTTATAGGCAGGTGGTACTTATATAGAGGTGGTCTTTAAAGCATGTTGGACTGTACTTTATATTTTATCATTTACATGTTTCTACAAGAGAAATAAATGATAAATTTGTATCAATTTTTAGTATCTAAATATACAGTACTATCAGTACATGTCCAGAATGAAAATAAATTCATTAAAATCAATAAATATCCAGATTAAAATGTAAATCACATTAATGAATTGTATATGCATAATTTTAATTCAACGGTTTCAAATTTGTTATGCTAATTTTTTTTCCATATACAAATGAGGCCGGGTGTTCTGGAAGGGTAAGCACCTCATGTCTATATGTATCCGTCGCTGAGAATCAGACTCGTGATATAGATGGATTAGCTTTCCTTTCTACGTGTGGTGTGTATATATATACTAGTAATATATAGCTTTTGTAACATATGGATGAAGGGTAGATTAAAAAATTAATTTTCGTCTCAAAACTGAAATATAAACACCAATCTAAAACATCTATGAACACTATGTTGACATAAAGGAAAAATTAAGGAAGACATCAATTATACATCCCTTGGCTCCTCGAAAGGAAAGCAAGTTTTCAAAAAGAATTTAATATACTGCCTACACAGTGTCTGCTGAAGCTATTTGCTTCAAATACAACATGGAGTCAATGAATCAACTTAGAAAAGTACTTGTTTTAGATATCGTTATGGGAGAATGAAAATGTTAATCAAAATCTCCAAATTTCTCCATTCATTCATCAATTTAATAATTTTCGAAATCAAGTTTCATTCATGATCAAACATAACATGTATATGTAGCAGTTATAAAGAATTCTTCAGTTTCCGTTCTTGGAGGAAATAGAGTCAAAAGTCTAGTTTCATTCATCAATTTTTGTACTTGACCATCTAATTTACTTTAACTACCAGTGTAATATAGTAATATACGTCTTTACTAAACACATTTGATGTTTATAATACTAATATATACTAATACATATAACATGCTAATGATATCATCTAAGGTTGCAACCAGGCATACGAATTTTGGCCCAGAGTTTAAAAAGAAATGTTCTTATTTTATAAATAAGTGATATAGTTCACTTTATTCTGTTAAACGGTTTATTTCTTTGCAAGTACCCATTGACCTTATGACCTCGTGGATATAAATATAACCACACAAAGCTATTTTATTTGACTCTTTCTTGTGTGAATTCTCGATGCAGAAATTGAATTAGTTAAAAAGACGTGCTATTTTGAGTCAACCCTGTCTATTCTTTTGATCACAGAATTGAGTATATATATGTTAGTTCGTCTTTAGTATGATGTACCCAGTAACCCCCACCTTTGTTAGTAACTGGTCATATAAATACAGTACAGACCTGTCGAAAGTTTATCATTAACTGAACTAGTTAGTACAGCTCATCTCGGTCCCTCGTTAGCTATATCTCGACACATCTTCTGCTGCTGCTATACATCTCTCGGCGGCTTTTCGGCTGCTTGAAACCCATACTAAGGCCACTTGGAACCCAGGCTTCGAATCCTTTCCATTATAGCTCAGTGTTAAACCTCCGACAGGTCTGTACTGTAATTCGTGAGCTCAGTGTTAAACTTTCGACAGGTAAGTATTGTACGTTTATTTTGTTTGTTAAAGTCGGCAACACTCCTGTTAGCACTTACATAAAAAACTATAATAAACTAATTATCAATCTTATATCAACAATTAAATGAAGAAAAACTCTATTTAAATTAATAATAAATATGACATATAACGGGAGTTCTGTGAGTAGAGGGTAGGTATGGTCAAACACCCACACGAATCCGGAAGAAAGCCATAAGGTAGTTTATGGTAGTTTAACTATAATTAACCCCATACATTTGTTTAAGAAACAATCATCTACCCGAGTTATTTGGTAGAATAATACATGGGCCAGAGTCCACATACCGAAAAATACATCATGGGATGGCAAAGCATACAATGACATCACAAGGTGAGTATGGGCATACGTCATTAAAACGGAATAGCGTATTTAAAGGGTATACCGTTTGTTTTACCACGGTTGGCTTTCTTCTCGTTTCATATGGAGGAAAACACAGGTTATAAAATATCGACGTCTGTTTTTTTGTAATTTTATAATTTTTATAATTTTTGTTGCAATTGGGTTCTCCGCTGTACCAAGTGATCGATAATAAGAACCCCTTAACTTTTGTGTGCGACGTTTCGGAAGTCGTTGACGTCGCTAACCCCCGGAATAACGTCGTTTTTACTCGAAAACGTGAACTTATATGATTCCATATACAATGAAAATAATTGTTTCTAACACAGGTTTGAGGGCATTGCCATGTGCTGATTTTGAATTATTATTAAAATAATGCACTCAAAATCAGCAATGCATTATTTAAATAAAAATTCAAAATCAGCACATGACAGCTTCATGAAATAGGAGAAAAGCTCATTGGATCCGTTACATCGCCGTGATCTTATATGGAAATATCAAACAAGGAATAAGGATCAAACATTCAAATTCTATGAAATGAAGTTGTTTGGACAAAATAGATCAAAAAAAAAATAGAAATCAAAAAATGGTAAAATTACAAATAGACATGCCATGATTTAATGTCAATTTTCAAAACCAGAATACAGTGGATCCGGATCAATGCATCTGTCATATACTAGTTCCACTTCTTTAAATTTAATCATAACTTGAAAACATTCAAAAAGTGTTATTTGAAAATAATAAAATACACTTAAAAAGTGGTATATGACACCTAGTTTAACTGAGCATTGAATTATTGTTCACTAAGTATTACGTGATCAATACTCGTGCGATAACGTTTGTACAGAATTTAAAGGATTTATAGCAAAGTCCAGAAATAACGTCAATTTTACGGTAAAACGTCAACTTGGGTGATTCCATTACTTATTGTAGTTCCGCTGAAAGCTTTATGGGATACCACGTGGCTCGCCAGTGGTTATCAATGCAAAACGGTCAAAGTTACTCATTTTTACCTATTATACCTATATTGAAGAAAAGGTTAATTGGTTCATAACCCGAGGAATTACATACCAACACGTGAATTAACGTGCGTGTTTTATTGCCAAGAAAATAATAGTTTTGTAGTTTTAAGTTTTCTGTGAATTTATGCATGCTTCGGTAACAAGTGGGAGACAAACTGTCTCCTTGTAACGCCTAAATCATCACGATACACTTGTACAGTTGTAGGTGCAGCAGCCTCGGGAACCATTTGATCGGGCCGCTGTAGGAAATTACGCAAGTAGATTCCACAAGGACACCGGGCTAGCGGCATATCCATCATTAAATCCAATTGGAGATATATAATTTGATATTCAACATGCATTTTTATATATAATTTTAAGACATGCAGTTATTTGAAACAATTCCCTGGCCTGAAGCTGATAAAAAGATATGGAATAGATAACCTTCACAATCATCCCCTTACCACGCGGAAAAAACATCAAAGTCTAACAAGTGTTTGTAAATTAAAGCTTCCAGCTAAATCAGATTCAAAACGTAAGGTCGCTTACGTCTGGTAAATAAAATGGGAAATATCTTAAATCTTATCTAATTTATTGTACAGAGCAAGGGTTAAAGTCACAAATTTGAGTGGAAAAATTTACAATATCTTACATAACTAATATAAGGCTGAATACACGGAACTAATTGTGGACTTATTTATCACCAATCTTTAACATTTAATGCGTCCTTCAGACAGAAAAACTCCGAAGGAAAACGCAAAACATGTAACTTTATATAGAACTCAAGAGGCTTTATACTTGACAAAGACTTTTTGATGTAGATTTGAGCAATAAATACACCAATTTAAAACCGATATCATATTTATTTTTATCATTATATACTTGCGGTTGTATAATTTATGGCATAACGACTAACAAGAGTCCAAGACGGGACATGTGACTACAATGAAAAGTACAGTACAGACCTGTCTAAAGTAAAACACCAAAACGGTAAATTTGTGACAAATCGATAGCTCATCTCAGCACCTCGTTACCTCGATAGATATTCGTCAGTTGCTATCTATAATTCGGCAGCTTTACGACCACTAGCTAGCTATCCATATAGTACAGACTCGGACCTGTCCTTACCTCGGCAGATATTCGCCAGCTGTTGTCTATCTAGCTATCCATACAGTGCAGAGACCTGTCCAAATTTTAACAATAGCAGCTGACTCGATTTTGTGTCGAATAGACAGCTCATATCGGTCTTCCGTTACCTACCAGTATATCTAGGCACATGTTATGCATGTTTCGGTATCTTTTTAGCTACAAGTTATCTGGCATATCTTTGCTCCTCGGAAGCCGATTTTCGATTAGCGTTAAACTTTCGACAGGTCTGTACTGTATCTCGTGCACTCGGCAGTTGACCTTTGGATTCTTCCGTTAGCTCTGTGTTTAACTTTCGACAGGTCTGCACTGTATCTCGTGCACTCGGCAGTGGAGCTTGGGGTTTCCGTTAGCACAGTGTTTAACTTTCGACAGGTCTGCACTGTATCACAGGCACTCGGCAGTCGAGCTTGGGATTCTTCCGTTAGCTCAGTATTAAACTTTTGACAGGTCTGTACTGTAGTTCGTGCACTCGGCAGTCGAGCTAGGATTTTTTCCGATAGCTCAGTGTTAAACTTTCGACAGGTATGTAGTGTTATAATGTTTAAAATGCATGTTATCACGGCGAGTTGGCTTACATACCAATAGGCATTGGATACCATTAGAGTTAAACTCAGAATCTTTACAAACGAATATACGATAAATCAGGAAGTAAATGGATACAAACAATTAAGCAGGTAATACGAGCTAAAATGAAGACAACAATATCGTAAAATATATTTGTATCTGCGCAATTTAGAGCCAAACATTGAAATTTAAGACATAGAGGGTTACAAGTACAGCTATATATATATAATGTTTGTAGAAGTAAATCATGTATTTTACTCTTGCTAAGGGCGCCTTGTTGCTATTGTCATGTGACTACCATGTCATGTGCAGAATTTTGAATAATTTTTTTGGTAAAATTCAAAATTCTGCACCTGGCTCTATATCTACAAACCACCCTTATTATAAGGCTAAAAATACATTTTCAACAATGTGTAATTAAGATTTCAATGTGGAAAAGTTTGTTTACTTTAATATTTGCTTCTCTTTAAATTTATTGCTCTGGGTTTTGGAATTGTTGAAAATGATACATTTGGTGAATTAAGAGCCAGTAATTTAAATATTTTGTCATTCGGCGACGCACCCATACAAAACTTGGAAATCATTCCTATAATCCTTGATTGTAATGGTACAATCTCTCTCTCTCTCTCTCTCTCTCTCTCTCTCTCTCTCTCTCTCTCTCTCTCTCTCTCTCTGTGTGTGTGTGTGTGTGTGTGTGTGTGTGTGTGTGTGTTATATTGGTTATTATCAAATACATATCATTCAGCTACAAAAAGGTTTGTTTCCATCATTGTAACAGAACGGTTCGTATATAACTGACGTGACGAATACCTGTATGTTCGACGCCTATCATGAACTTGGGGTGACGACAAAAAGTAGTTTGGGTTTGTTATACTGAAAAACAACGCGTGTTTTCTCACACCGAGTTAATCCAGTAATGTGGTAGTTATCAACATGGACAAGAACTTGAACAAACATATCGCCAAACTGTACTAAAACATATCTTAAAATAAAACTTTTTTTCTGAATATAACTTTTAAACTTATAAACAATTCTTACTCAATGACAAGGTATCTGATGTGATAAAACTGATGTAAACGGGTTACATAAACATGTAAAGAGGCAAGTAAAAATTACCGTTTATTTACATAAACATTTTAGACGGTGTTTGATCTTGTTATCTTTTCAATCCACGAGTTTAGAACTGAAGTCATGCCATCGGATTGTTTAAAAAGGTTGAAAGGCAAAAATCAAACAGATATAGCTAACAAACGGATATTATAAACCTATAATGTATATATATATATATATGCTAAGTACATATTGAAAGTTATGGCAGTTTTATATTAAGCGAGACGGATAAACATTGTTTCATTTGTTTGATGATTTGGTAACATCCATGGACAAAGTTACAAATACCCATGATATTAGCTTCAGTGAATTTTGATTATATTTTATTTTTTCCTGTCGGATTTCACTTAATTTATCTAGCGATTGCCACTCAATTTGCCTGGAGGCTGCCATTCAATCTATCTACCGACTGTCACTCAATTTATCAGGAGTCTGCCACTTGATCTAACGGCTGCCAACTCGTCTGGGCACTGTCAGTCATATTTTTACACGTCATGCTTAGCAGTAAACAGCTATAAAATGCACCCGTGATGCGGAGCTGTCTTGGTCCGGTAATACGATCCATGCACACGGATATGCCTATGGGAAAATAAATGGCCATATCTTATGACTTCAGCATTCTTGTAGGAGGAGTACCGAAATATTTTAACTTCAATTTGTCTTATATAAGAATTTATCACCCAGAGCAAATTTAAATCAAAGACGTCAATGCATAATGTTGAATTTTAAGGTTTTTTTAAATCGACCTAAGTTCTTTCTTTGACTTTGTCATTGAAATGAAAGTGGTGAAAACATACATTTTGGAAAACAATGCATAAAATAAATAATGGCACGGAACAACAAATTAAACAAAAAAGATCTCAGCTCGATACCGGCTTTGTTCATATATACAAATGAACACAAACATACTGATCCAAGTCCAAATCACAATCCCAACTTTGAAAACAGAATTCCAGATGAAAACCACCTAATTTCAGCAAGGGGACTGACAAACTTTCTCAAACTTGGATCACACAAATATGATTCTAACCTAGACCTGATCTGTCTTTTTAATGACTATCACTGCTGTATCTCAGTTGGTGGAGTAGTCGCTCCATAAGTGGGGAGTCGTGGGTTTGAGCGCCGACCGGGTCTGACCCAAGACCTGAAACTGGGCAGTGACTGTTTTTTCGCCAAGCACTCGGCATTACGAAATCAAAGTCACGGTTCTTTCGGATGGGAACTTAAAATAAACGAGGTCCCGTACCACGGTGGGCTTGGCACGCTAAAGAACCCTGCTGTATACTGCCATCAGCGCAACGCACATGCACATTTCTGAACCTTTTCCTAAAGTTGGCGACGTCCCGGTATAAGTGAAATATTGTTGACTGGTATGTTAATCACAATTACTCAACTCAACGTAACTCTCTTCAATGACTGACAATATATACGTGCATATTAAAATATGACATGGAACACCATTGTTTTAGGGACATGCAGTAAATAATAAATACATCAAGCACAAACTGCTACATCTTTCTTTGGATAACAATTCCTCAATTTTGACATAAAGCAATATACATGCATGCAATTAATATACACAAACATAAAAATCATCATAACATTAGTGCGTGTCCTTTTTATCAATTACTCGAAAAATGCACATGTCATATAAAGTGTAAGATGAATAAAGTTACAGAGGGTACAGAGCCTTATGGTAAGCCGTCACATAGGAATGGTGCGTAAAGTTTCATCGCATTGTGTCAAAGGTGTTCACAAAATCTAAAACATGTTGATATTAAATATCATGACATGAATTTGTCTTTGATCAAATATAACATTCGTACCAACGCGGGTATGATACCATCAACCTTACACCAACTCAGACATAGATAGCGCTGTTAATATTTTGTAAGAGAATACTGGTGTCTCTTTTCAGTATATATAATTAAGTTACAAACTTTTATAACCTCAAGACCATGGAGCCAAGGTTGTAAGATGATGAAGTAGCTGATATTCTTTATCATGTACATGGTATCAGCATTACAAAAATAAGAACCGTGTATGATATGGACCAGAACAACAGGTTATGAAGTAAACCAAATAGTTTACCATCTCTGGTTTGATGGACCAAGATGTAAACCAAATAGTTTACCATCTCTGGTATGATGGGCCAAGATGTAAACCAAATAGCTTGCCATCTCTGGTATGATGGGCCAAGATGTAAACCAAATAGCTTACCATCTCTAATTTGATGGATCAAGATATAAACCAAATAGCTTAACATCTCTGAGTTGATGGGCCAAGATATAAACCAAATAGCTTACCATCTCTGGTTTGATGGGCCAAGATGTAAACCAAATAGTTTAACATCTCTGAGTTGATGGATCAAGATATAAACCAAATAGCTTACCATCTCTGGGTTGATGGGCCAAGATATAAACCAAATAGTTTAACATCTCTGAGTTGATGGGCCAAGATATAAACCAAATAGCTTACCATCTCTGGGTTGATGGATCAAGATATAAACCAAATAGCTTACCATCTCTGGGTTGATGGATCAAGATATAAACCAAATAGCTTACCATCTCTGGGTTGATGGGCCAAGATATAAACCAAATAGTTTAACATCTCTGAGTTGATGGATCAAGATATAAACCAAATAGCTTACCATCTCTGGGTTGATGGGCCAAGATATAAACCAAATAGTTTACCATCTCTGGTTTGATGGGCCAAGATGTAAACCAAATAGTTTAACATCTCTGAGTTGATGGGCCAAGATATAAACCAAATAGCTTACCATCTCTGGGTTGATGGATCAAGATATAAACCAAATAGCTTAACATCTCTGAGTTGATGGGCCAAGATATAAACCAAATAGCTTACCATCTCTGGTTTGATTGGCCAAGATGTAAACCAAATAGTTTAACATCTCTGATTTGATGGATCAAGATGTAAACCAAATAGCTTACCATCTCTGGGTTGATGGACCAAGACGTAAACCAAATAGCTTACCATCTCTGGGTTGATGGATCAAGATGTAAACCAAATAGCTTACCATCTCTGGTTTGATGGGCCAAGATGTTAACCAAATAGTTTAACATCTCTGAGTTGGTGGGTCAAGATGTAAACCAAATAGCTTACCATCTCTGAGTTGATGGACCAAGATGTAAACCAAATAGTTTACCATCTCTGGGTTGATGGACCAAGACGTAAACCAAATAGCTTGCCATCTCTAGGTTATTGGACCAAGATGTAAACCAAATAGCTTGCCATCTCTGGATTGATGGACCAAGATGTAAACCAAATAGCTTGCCATCTCTGAGTTGATGGGCCAAGATGTAAACCAAATAGCTTACCATCTCTGGGTTGATGGACCAAGACGTAAACCAAATAGCTTGCCATCTCTGAGTTGATGGACCAAGATGTAAACCAAATAGCTTACCATCTCTGGGTTGATGGACCAAGACGTAAACCAAATAGCTTACCATCTCTGAGTTGATGGACCAAGATGTAAACCAAATAGTTTACCATCTCTGGGTTGATGGACCAAGACGTAAACCAAATAGCTTGCCATATCTAGGTTATTGGACCAAGATGTAAACCAAATAGCTTGTCATCTCTGGATTGATGGACCAAAATGTAAACCAAATACCTTGCCATCTCTGAGTTGATCTATCAAGATGTAAACCAAATAGCTTACCATCTCTGAGTTGATGGGCCAAGATGTAAACCAAATAGCTTACCATATCTGGGTTGATGGACCAAGACGTAAACCAAACAGCTTGCCATCTCTAGGTTATTCGACCAAGATGTAAACCAAATAGCTTACCATCTCTGGATTGATGGACCAAGATGTAAACCAAATAGCTATTCATCTCTGAGTTGATGGATCAAGATGTAAACCAAATAGCTTACCATCTCTGAGTTGATGGGCCAAGATGTAAACCAAATAGCTTACCATCTCTGGGTTGATGGACCAAGATGTAAACCAAATAGTTTACCATCTCTGGGTTGGTGGACCAAGATGTAAACCAAATAGCTTACCATCTCTGGGTTGATGGACCAAGATGTAAACCAAATAGTTTACCATATCTGATTTGATGGACCAAGATGTAAACCAAATAGCTTACCATCTCTGGGTTGATGGACCAAGATGTAAACCAAATAGTTTACCATCTCTGGGTTGATGGGCCAAGATGTAAACCAAATAGCTTACCATCTCTGGGTTGATGGACCAAGATGTAAACCAAATAGCTTACCATCTCTGGGTTGATGGACCAAGATGTAAACCAAATAGCTTGCCATCTCCTGTTTGATAGATCAAGATGTAAACCAAATAGCTTACCATCTCTGGGTTGATGGACCAGAACAACAGCTTATGATGTAAACCAAATAACTTACAATCTCCGATTTGATGAACCAGAATTACATCCATCAATGTAAACTAAATACCTAACCATCTCCGATTTGATGGGCCAGAACTACGGCTAGCAATGTAAACCAAATAGCTTACAATCTCCGATTTGATGAACCAGAATTACATCCATCAATGTAAACTAAATACCTAACCATCTCCGATTTGATGGGCCAGAACTACGGCTAGCAATGTAAACCAAATAACTTACAATCTCCGATTTGATGAACCAGAATTACATCCATCAATGTAAACTAAATACCTAACCATCTCCGATTTGATGGGCCAGAACTACGGCTAGCAATGTAAACCAAATAGCTTACAATCTCCGATTTGATGAACCAGAATTACATCCATCAATGTAAACTAAATACCTAACCATCTCCGATTTGATGGGCCAGAACTACGGCTAGCAATGTAAACCAAATAACTTACAATCTCCGATTTGATGAACCAGAATTACATCCATCAATGTAAACTAAATACCTAACCATCTCCGATTTGATGGGCCAGAACTACGGCTAGCAATGTAAACCAAATAACTTACAATCTCCGATTTGATGAACCAGAATTACATCCATCAATGTAAACTAAATACCTAACCATCTCCGATTTGATGGGCCAGAACTACGGCTAGCAATGTAAACCAAATAGCTTACAATCTCCGATTTGATGAACCAGAATTACATCCATCAATGTAAACTAAATACCTAACCATCTCCGATTTGATGGGCCAGAACTACGGCTAGCAATGTAAACCAAATAACTTACAATCTCCGATTTGATGAACCAGAATTACATCCATCAATGTAAACTAAATACCTAACCATCTCCGATTTGATGGGCCAGAACTACGGCTAGCAATGTAAACCAAATAACTTACAATCTCCGATTTGATGAACCAGAATTACATCCATCAATGTAAACTAAATACCTAACCATCTCCGATTTGATGGGCCAGAACTACGGCTAGCAATGTAAACCAAATAGCTTACAATCTCCGATTTGATGAACCAGAATTACATCCATCAATGTAAACTAAATACCTAACCATCTCCGATTTGATGGGCCAGAACTACGGCTAGCAATGTAAACCAAATAGCTTACTCTCTCATTTGTCATCTTATCGGTCACTATGAAATCTTCAATATACCTACATGCATTCTATTGGAAGACACTGGACGTCCCTAGCATTTGACGACACAGCATTCATACATGGTTGAGGCTTTTTTCCTGTTGTCACCATGAATGTTCCATGGTCAACTAGTTTATAATAAACATCGTCTAACATACAATAATCTATATACATGTAACGGCATTACTTGTTACTGTTTACTTTGCAGTTTTGGAAGTAAAGTTTTAAAAAGTGAAATGTAAAAGAATTATCTTTGACAAGTCCTAACTCTTTTACTTTTATTGAAGTGTCCGGTTCTGGCATTGTGCAGAAACCCTGGTAACCTGCGAACACCACAGACCTTCGGCAAGCGGCGAACTGAAACCTTCTCGTAATGTAAGATTTTAAAGACTAAAATTCGAGTCAGTGAGAGGCACTCTAGATCAGGCCATGTACTTTTTTAAACCACACGACCATCAAGATTAATAATGACAAAAGGAATGTCTTAAGCCAGAGAAAAAGGGATGAATAAAAATTATTATATAACATTTATTGAATTCTTCAAAGTTAATGTAAATCGTAAAAAATGATTAATGTCAAAAATGTATTATTTAGCTTTATATTAGCGAGCATAAAAACTTTACCCGCATAGGCCGAAATATCTGCCTTAACGATGGTATACTATTTTTAAGATGGTAGAAATTAAAAAAAATAATGGTTTACCATGTACTTAGAATGGAAAACAACATTTCTTGTGCCATAGCATGGCACCCAGAAGGAAAGAGGAAAATAGGTCGATCGAAAACAACATGACTTAGAACGACAGAAAAAGAAAGAACACAACTGGGTCGGAAGAGCTGGACGCCAGCAAGGGCAGCTGTCAAAGACAGAGCATCGTGGAGAAGGTGTATTGAGGCCTTATGTGCCAGCAAGCACGAAGAGGATATGTAAGGTGAGATAGGGCAAAAAATTCGGCCTATTACCCACAGGGTTTGTGATGCAAAAAACTGAAGGAGACATGCATTAAAACCTAAACAGAAAAAATCAGCAGATGTTTGTACGTTATTATTAAACATTAAATATAAATCCTAGTTTTAACTGTCAAGGATTTTTAGATAGCTTACTTAAACAATGCATGACGGGAATGTTTGAGCGGTAAGTTTGGTTGGAATTTTTTGGTCCGCTGTGTGAGGTCATATGAAGGCAAAATGTACAATATACTTCAGATTTATTACTTTCTAAAAAAATGTAAATGAAGCATAGGAATATTTTAGTTTATTAAAGAGTTATTTCAGAGGTCATTGATAGAGGACATTGATGGTCGAGTGGTCTAAAGCGTACGCGTACGATTACGAATCACAGTGCATCTCAACGCCTAGGCTCGAATTCCAATTGGGGCAGATCCTAATGAGAGAAAGTTTGTCAATTCACCGCTTACTGGAGGTCGGTGGTTTCCTCTAGGCACTGTGGTTTCTACCCATCACCACTAAATTGATCGTCTTTTTATAAGCGAAAGAACTTTGACTGGGCGTAAAACACCATTAATCTCTCACTTACTCATATATGATAGATGATATGTCATTCTGAAGTTTTTTCGTATCTCGGATACTTGTAGCAGAGCGTCGACGTGTTTCCGTAGGCACATCGTTCGATTTTCAACATGTCTGCTCTATATATTTTGTGGCGTATCCTGATTGTTCCAGGTGCACATATTACTATGTCTGGATGGAAGTATCAATGACGTCATCAATCACTTCAAACAATCTTAATAAAAGTTACGAAAGCCGTCATGACAGTTTACATGATTGTCTATATATATAGCAAAAGTCATAAAATCAATATTCTAAAAATTCACCAAAGTTTCAAACAAATGTTATGTTGCATAAACAATATCTTAATTTAATGTGAAATTTAAATATAAATCAACGTGATTCTAAAAGTTTATTGTTTATGATTAGAAAAGTAAAAAAGAAAAACAAAAATGCAGAGAAGAAAACTTACGGCAGCACAGAAGTGACATAACTTTTTTACATTGCGTAAGCACGTATTAATTAGTATTAATGACGTGTGCAAGCAGTTACTATTGTCATGTGCTACTTTTGAATTTTTATAAAAATAATGCATTCAAAAGTAGCACATGACACTACTCTACCAGCAAGCAATAACCTATTACGTGAGATAATATTAATGTCAATTACATGCGCATATAGCATGTGCACACGTAATATAAGAATGTATTCTATGTCACGTCTGTGCCACCGTAGAAACCGGATTGTTTTGCACATTTTGCATTGAATAACTATGAAATTGACTATCTTGATTGACGTGAAATGTGATTTAAATTACGTTACATGTAGTATCGTATTTTGGTTGGTGTCAGTGGTTCAAACAAATTTCTGGAGAATTTCAAATAAACAGTAAACTGATATACCTGTTTTTAAGCCACAAATTTCTCTATTTTACTTAAAATAAACCTTAGAATTGATTTTAAAGATTTTAGTTATTCGAGTTTTTGATTGTGTAATTCAGTTATTGCCAAGTACATGTTTTTTCAGCAACAAATAGCTATCTTCTAATTTCACTACCAAAATATTTTACGTAAAGGAAACTTTTGATGCCAAAAATACATGATAACATAATTTACACTGGAAAAAATAAGCCACATGGAAAACATGTCTTTACGTACGGTGCAGTCTGAAAAATGGAATCATGGGACGCGTAAATAAATTTACTATACAATCTTATGTTTTTTACACGGCGAAATTTAACCAATATATGTGACAATTCGTGGAGTCCGAACTAACTATAGGATTTGGAAAATCTGACAAATTTGGACAATATATATATAATAGGATCATTTAATAACTTTAACCATTTTAACGAATCAGAAAACCATAGACATCATCCATGACGTCAAATACTTTTTCTTTCATTCAAAAATAATAGAAAAGGTATGACCAATCAAAATGCTTGATACAAAGGAGACTAACAATATGAACTTTATCTGCACATTGATAAAATGTATCAGAGTGGGTTTCACAATCATTTCTTAACAAAGCAAATTTAGCTAATGGATTTCGCCGCTGTACCACGAAATCAATACACCTTAACGTTTGTCCGGAACGTTTTAGAAAACGTCAACGTCGTAAATTCCCGTAATAACGTCGTTTTTTAACAGGAAAACGTCATCTTATGCGATTCCATATCCAACCGCGCACAAATGGTAGAAGTTACAGCGGCGAACCCCATTTTGGCAACCTTTTATAGAACCCAAAATTACACATTTTCGGTAAAACTGTTATTAGCTTGAAGTAAACTTCAAAATAACACTTAAATTCTCGAATATCTTGAAAAATAACAAAATCCATGATTAAATTTTCAATTTTGCTTGATTTAAATTTAAGAAAACCTTAGTTCAGGAAGGATTGTGAAACAGGGGCCAGTGTATTTAGTCAGTGTTGTTTAACATGCCGCTTAAATCTCTATTAGCAGATAAAAGTGTTTTAAATTACCGTTTGATTATAAAGATAAGTCAGGTGATTGACTTTAGCGAGGATTATCAATTCCGTGCGGTCCTGTCTCGCTTAGTTTTGTCTGACGGCAACTGATACAGATTCAAAAGTCTCCAATAGCGCATTGTCCTTAAGCGAAAGTTTAATGAACTAATATACCCTGGCAGAAATTGTCTAACCTAGGGGTTGGTGTCACCGTGTTAATTTAAAATAAAAAGCCAGATTAAGTGACAAAAATTACCGTGGACGTCGACAGTATATAATTACCGCTATAGGTCAATGTATCCTTAACCATTCCTAACCGTACAGTAGTTTTATTTTAGCGATTTTCGCGTCAGTAACCGTAAACAACGGTACTGTTAAACTTCACGGCGATTACCATCAGTAATTTTTGTAGCGGTCGTTTCAATTTAGCGACTTTCACGCCTGAAGAACACCGCTCATCCGTTATCATCATCTATATTCGTTCGAAGCGATATTTGTTGATGACTGTTAATGCTTATATATTATTAACGTTTAATACAGATTTATACATACGTGGTGGTGCGCTTTGTTACGCCACATAGCGGTGTTGCCGCATAAACATGTTCCAACACGTCTATTTTGGAAATTTCAACGCATAAAGAAGACGCTTTTATGCGGCAAAAAGGTTACCTTCTGCCGCATAAAAAAACCAATTGAAACACGATACCGTAATATCCTTCATTATCATCACCTACACCTCCATCATCATTACAACCTTCACTAAAACATCACCATCATCATCATCATCATCATTATTATTTTATTGAAAAATCACTAGACGCACACGTCCGCATACACTATGACTTGATTCTTGACTCCTATGAACAGACTAAAGAACGGAGAAGCAAAAGTCGAAATTCTGCGAAAATCACAATTTAACGACCATCATCATTACAGTCACTATCGCCGTCGTCGTCGTCGCCCTCTCATCGTCTCTATCCTCGTCCTCCATCTCCTCCTTACAATTATTATTGTCATGTGCTACTTTTAAATGTATTATTTCATAAAAAATTATAAGTAGCACATGAATTAATGTCACCACCACCGTTTTTTGTCGAAATATTAGCTCTTTTTAAAATTTGTTAAAATGTATCCTCTTTATGCGTCAAAAAGGCACCCTTGCGCCGCATATTAGCAACACATCTTTATGCGTTGAACGCCACCGCATAAACGTGGCCGACCTCTTTATGCGTTGAAATTCCTCGCAAAGACGCGTCGGGGGCGCTTATGCGGCAACACAGCTATGTGGCGTTACATCGCTTATTTACCTTTTATACATTTATACAAAATGTCCGCTAAAATTAGATTGAGCCAATTAAAGTAAATTTTAAAAATGAAACTATTTTTATCTCCAGTAACGTTCCTGACAGGTCCCTTGTTGTTGGGAGCAATATTATTTAATGTATAGAAACAGTTTCATTGTAGATTTTCACGATGACTAACAGGGGGAATAACTCCAATAAAACAAGATTGCGATGTTAAAGTTTGGTATGATTTATTATTCCTGTAATTTCTAAAGAAACATTCATTGGTATTGTGTGCGGAGTCCTTGGTTAGGTTCTGGGCACCGGTACCACTGTGGCCGATGCCAGCCTACAGTTCTATCAGAACGCTTTTCACCTTTTAAGTTTGAATCAGTTCGGGCAGATCGTTGTGACCAGTAAAGTTTGCTTGTTCGTTTACCAAAGTTGAATTAGGCGTACTGTCTTTTGTACCATATTGGTTGTCACAATATGTGTGATTCGGCTACAACTCACCATTTCTTATTTTGTAAAATCCAAGGTCAAGACGTAGGGCATGCAAAATTTTTGACGCCGCAAAAACACTTGTAATACATTTTGAACAATTTGTATAATCTTGCGTCATACATTGAAAACAAACTAGTTTTACTAAAATAATTCATCAATTATTAATCAAACTTTGATCTTACCAAGCTATCGTGATAGTGAAATCGGTCATTATGATCATAAAATTAATGTTAGTAGTAAATGACCGGAAAATCGTCCCTTTTTATAGTCAAGTTCACTCGTCCTGTCAATATGACTAATTATAGGCTAATTATACGATGACGTTTTCAAAAGATATTGTGTGTACAGTTATTTTAACCCCTACCCTACCCAAAAGTTTAAGGGTATATATAGGAATCACCCATTCCGTCTGACAACCGTCCCGATAGCATGTCCTCTCCATATCCCCCATGCCTGTTCCTAATGCGAGACTGTTTGTCACGGTTCACTTATCGAATGTTCATTGCTTTCCCCGGCCATGATACTCTAGTTACTTCGACCTTCCCAACACTGACCGCCTTAATATAAATGCAAGTGAAATATTGAGTAATAGTGTTTCACATCTCAGTCAAGAATATTTCAATTATATCGAGACGTCGCCAGCTATAGGCGATGGTGCAGAAATTTTACCTGTGTTGCACTAATGGCAGTATACAGTAGGGTTCTTTAACATGCTACGCCTACTGTGACACTGGGCCTCGTTTAGATCTTAAGGTTCCATCCGGGCCTCGATTTCTGCGTATGCGAGAGAACCGTAACTTTCGTTTTGTAATGTCAAGTGCTTGGCAAAAGACCAGTCGCTCCCCACTTTCAAGTCTTGGGTCAGACCCGGTCGGTGTTGAAACCCACGACCTCCAATTTACGGAGCGAGTACTCTATTAACTGAGCTAACGCAGTGGTGAAATATTGCTGGCTTGGATGTACTTGGGTGCTTGTATCTGTTGTCTATATAATTTCATTTCCCTGACATCCTTCCCTTTAATTTTATGCTATTTTGTTGGTTTTCTAAAAAAATCAATTTCAAGTTATCTGATATGGCTAAAGTTCACAGAATTTTGTTATTCTAACTTAAATGAGAATTTGTAAAAACCATAAAATTTAATTTTAGGTCTCTGAAGGACATGGACCTACTTATTAAAGGATTGGACCCAGAGGATATTGGGTTCCTCAGAATATTGATATAATGGTGTTTTTAAAGTATAAATTTATAAAAACCTTAAAACTTATAGCTAAATTACAAGTTTGTATTTCTTTGAATTATACAGTAAGGAAATTAACAAAAAATCAAGTCTATTACTTGTCGATCCTCTACCCCATTTTACAGTCGACCCATGCGTTAAGGTCACTCCTGATTTTTTTTCAGCCTTAAATTTAGAATTTAGTTAAGGATAGCTGTACCCTAGTCATTCATCAACTTGTCCTCAAGAAAAAAGATATTAAGTGTTGGTACATTAGGGTGTAGTGTAGGTAAATTCCCGGGTTCATAATCTATAAATCAAGGTACTCGGGTTTTCTTCATCATCCCGGAAGTGGATTACTCCACTTTTTGGCCTCTTCTGATGGTTTCAGCATCAGTATAATTGACCTCAATATTTCTGAAAAGAATTATCACGTCGCAGATAACTGTAACATTACTAATGCGAAATTAAACACGTTCGACCGACCCACCAACCACCGTACAGGCCTTGATGACGTTTTATGACAACTTAAATGTCCAGAAGTGTCTTTGCCATCAAAACCATGTTAGAAACATGTACAATCGGAATTTGTTTTCCTATTTTCCTTTGCAATGCCTAAAAATAACTTGCTTTTAATTCTGCAAGGATTTTTTCATG
Organism: Anadara kagoshimensis; assembly: GCA_021292105.1. Taxonomy (NCBI): domain Eukaryota; kingdom Metazoa; phylum Mollusca; class Bivalvia; order Arcoida; family Arcidae; genus Anadara; species Anadara kagoshimensis. The sequence goes on from CM037864.1 coordinate 6,376,454, forward strand.
AATATCTTACTTTGCATCAAGTCTTACTCAATAAGGGAGCCTCAGTGGTTTAATGAGCATGCTTACGGATCACAGTGGCTCTCACCGCATAGGTTCGAATCCCACCCGGGACAAATAAGTTTGTCAGTTCGCTTGTTGGAGGTCGGTGGTTTCCTCCGGGTACTTCGAATTCCTCAACTATCAACTGGCTGTCTCGATAATATACGTGAAATATTCTTGATCGTGGCGTAAATCTCCATTACTCCACTTTTAGATCTACTTCGTATCCACGCGTTCTCAATATTGAGAAAACATCGATGGCAATAAAAACGAGAGATCGTGGCGTAAATCTCCATTACTTCATATCCACGCGTTCTCAATATGGAGAAAACATCGATGGCAATAAAAACAAGAGATCGTGGCGTAAATCTCCGCTACTTCGTATCCACGCGTTCTCAATATGGAGAAAACCTCGATGGCAATAAAAACGAGAGATCGTGGCGTAAATCTCCATTACTTCATATCCACGCGTTCTCAATATGGAGAAAACCTCGATGGCAATAAAAACGAGAGATCGTTGCGTAAATCTCCGCTACTTCGTATCCACGCGTTCTCAATATGGAGAAAACCTCGATGGCAATAAAAACGAGAGATCGTGGCGTAAATCTCCGCTACTTCGTATCCACGCGTTCTCAATATGGAGAAAACCTCGATGGCAATAAAAACGAGAGATCGTTGCGTAAATCTCCGCTACTTCGTATCCACGCGTTCTCAATATGGAGAAAACCTCGATGGCAATAAAAACGAGAGATCGTGGCGTAAATCTCCGCTACTTCGTATCCACGCGTTCTCAATATGGAGGAAACCTCGATGGCAATAAAAACAAGAGATCGTGGCGTAAATCTCCATTACTTCGTATCCACGCGTTCTCAATATGGAGAAAACCTCGATGGCAATAAAAACGAGAGATCGTGGCGTAAGTCTCCATTACTTCGTATCCACGCGTTCTCAATATGGAGGAAACATCGATGGCAATAAAAACGAGAGATCGTGGCGTAAATCTCCGCTACTTCGTATCCACGCGTTCTCAATATTGAGAAAACCTCGATGGCAATAAAAACGAGAGATCGTGGCGTAAATCTCCGCTACTTCGTATCCACGCGTTCTCAATATTGAGAAAACCTCGATGGCAATAAAAACGAGAGATCGTGGCGTAAGTCTCCATTACTTCGTATCCACGCGTTCTCAATATGGAGGAAACATCGATGGCAATAAAAACGAGAGATCGTGGCGTAAATCTCCGCTACTTCGTATCCACGCGTTCTCAATATTGAGAAAACCTCGATGGCAATAAAAACGAGAGATCGTGGCGTAAATCTCCGCTACTTCGTATCCACGCGTTCTCAATATTGAGAAAACCTCGATGGCAATAAAAACGAGAGATCGTGGCGTAAGTCTCCATTACTTCGTATCCACGCGTTCTCAATATGGAGGAAACATCGATGGCAATAAAAACGAGAGATCGTGGCGTAAATCTCCGCTACTTCGTATCCACGCGTTCTCAATATGGAGAAAACCTCGATGGCAATAAAAACGAGAGATCGTGGCGTAAATCTCCGCTACTTCGTATCCACGCGTTCTCAATATGGAGAAAACCTCGATGGCAATAAAAACGAGAGATCGTGGCGTAAATCGCCGCTACTTCGTATCCACGCGTTCTCAATATGGAGGAAACCTCGATGGCAATAAAAACGAGAGATCGTGGCGTAAATCTCCATTACTTCGTATCCACGCGTTCTCAATATGGAGAAAACCTCGATGGCAATAAAAACGAGAGATCGTGGCGTAAGTCTCCATTACTTCGTATCCACGCGTTCTCAATATGGAGGAAACATCGATGGCAATAAAAACGAGAGATCGTGGCGTAAATCTCCGCTACTTCGTATCCACGCGTTCTCAATATGGAGAAAACCTCGATGGCAATAAAAACGAGAGATCGTGGCGTAAGTCTCCATTACTTCGTATCCACGCGTTCTCAATATGGAGGAAACATCGATGGCAATAAAAACGAGAGATCGTGGCGTAAATCTCCGCTACTTCGTATCCACGCGTTCTCAATATGGAGAAAACCTCGATGGCAATAAAAACGAGAGATCGTGGCGTAAGTCTCCATTACTTCGTATCCACGCGTTCTCAATATGGAGGAAACATCGATGGCAATAAAAACGAGAGATCGTGGCGTAAATCTCCGCTACTTCGTATCCACGCGTTCTCAATATGGAGAAAACCTCGATGGCAATAAAAACAAGAGATCGTGGCGTAAGTCTCCATTACTTCGTATCCACGCGTTCTCAATATGGAAAAAAACCTCGATGGCAATAAAAACGAGAGATCGTGGCGTAAATCTCCGCTACTTCGTATCCACACGTTCTCAATATGGAGAAAACCTCGATGGCAATAAAAACGAGAGATCGTGGCGTAAATCTCCGCTACTTCGTATCCACGCGTTCTCAATATGGAGAAAACCTCGATGGCAATAAAAACGAGAAAAACCGTTATATTACTGACTTTGAAACAAAATGAAAAAACGGAACTTTTTACGTTTTTTATAATTTTTTCTCAAAGTTGAGTCTTAAATTACGCAATAAACATTCTATTTTTAGTAATATGCTTTCGTTTTTACATAAAACCTGTATTAAATGTTTTGAGATAATGAAGAAACATAAATTTTAGTAAAACAATTAAATAAATAATGAGCAAACATTGCATAATAATTATGTAAATGTTTTTAAACATCTGAGTATAATTTTCTTAATTTTTATCACTTAAACACAAAATAATTAAGACTAGGCATGTACAGAACATTTTAAATATGTAATAGGAACTCTCGTTGTTGTTACACGGCATTTCTATGGTAACCCTTTAGGATCAGTTTTGAATTATCTCCCTTTATGGTGTTCCGTATGGGTGTCGCTCCTTCGACCCAAACCCGAAAGCGACAAAGTAAAGATGCAAAGCCTCTAATAATAAAAGTGTCAGGGGCTTAGGTGACCAAGTAATCTAAAACGCTCTCTTATTGATCACAGTGACTCTCGTCAAATAGGTCCGAAACCGAATCGCACTCGGGACAGATACTAGTGTAATAAGGTTTGCCACGCCGGGTCAGTTCGGTTTCCAAAGAATGGTGGTTTTTCTCAGAGCTATATGTAATTCGGTTTCCACCACCGTCCCTGGACTGACCGTCTCGATATAAGTGAAAGAATCTTGACTGGGCTTAAACTTCTATTGCGGCGCCAAACTCTTTTACTAGCAACTTCGATTATCGAAACTCTGCTCCTTTGTTGCCGTGATGATAATCACGACTTAGCTGATTGATGTTTCTTCATGCCTTTTCAATCGTTTTTTTTTTTTTTATCATTTTCCTTCAATTACAACTTTGTTCCTTCGTATCCTAATTCGCTTTGCTATGCATTTAACCTTTGCTCTTTCCATTATCGCTCCTTTGCGTTATCGCAACTTTGTATAGCAATTTTGCACCTTTCGCATTTTCGCTCACATTTGCATCATGTGTTCGCTTCTTTCCATTATCGTAATTCACCCATTTGCTCTAAAAATAATGTAATCGTAACTTCGTTCCATTTCAATCATTCCCAGTATCGTTTTCATGATACTGCAATTTCGTTTTTTTTACCCTTGCAACCCCCTTTTTGACTTAAATGCATACAGCCTTAGCGTGAAGATCTAAAGAGACAAGAAGGTAGTACCAGTAATGAATTTGGCCCTAACGGGACACCGTAAGTAACATTTTAACTCTAATAACGATATACAACAAATACTAAACAGAGATATATTGGTCCACTTCCAAAAAACATGAAATAAAAGATATAAATAAATACATAATGAATTAAACCTTCAAGATGAAATGTAAATACATTTTTACCTTTATAATATTAACATTACTCTGGCTGTATGATCCCCCATAAACTGTAATTATAATGTAACCAAATGACAAATATAGACTATATACATTTGTATATTAACGTTATGTAAAATGCTATTTGGTTTTATTACCAATATATCTATTTTTGAGTCAAATTTAATAATATAAATTAAAACGACGTTATACTAGTATTCCTATCTACGTATTTTCTTCTATGTAATCAAAAACAAACATACCAACCCATGCCCAGACCAAACCTCAATCTCAAACCAAAGAAATTTGAAATTTTGCATTGAAATTGGCGAACCAAGCCAAACAGCCAACCTTCAGGGAAGTGAGACCGGGTGCCCCGGAAGGTAAAGGCTTAAGAAACTCCTGTTTAGCTAGTTACACTAACCATATGTAAAATAAGAACATGAAAAAAATATGAATGGAACATATGGAAAATTGCAACGTGATATAAAATTTAAATTATTTCATATAAAACGATTAAATGATTAGTAGATTTGCATTTTCTTTGATAGAATTGATCGTTCTTAAGTGTTGACTGGTCAATAGTTTTCCAGAAAATCAGAAATAAATCTGTTGCTCTAGTGTCGCACATAATTTTCTACGATGTTTATGGATAATATATACGGATTAAAGGTCCGTGGTTTGTTGAAATAAGTTTTTTCTTTCTCGTGTGTGTGTGTGTGTGTGTGTGTGTGTGTGTGTGTGTGTGTGTGTGTGTGTGTGTGTGTGTGTGTGTTGGGAAAAAACCACAGTACTGGGTGTAATTTTATCATTCGATCCCGTGTTTGTCCAAAGTCGGAGTTTTATAATCATTGGTGTTACTATGTGTTTACATGAATTAAGATCCAGTGTTCGTTAAAAGTTGGGAGTTTTATTTTATGATCAGCGACTCAATGTGCTCAGCTATATAGACAAGTACTTACAATTTACAAAAGGTACATCCGAGCCCAGTTGTTTAAAGCTTGGTAGTTTAATCAACGATTAGCAGAAATCTAAAACATGAGTAAAAATAAAATATAATTATCAAATCGATATCATGTTTTATTACAATTCCCTTAAGTTTGATGGGATTTTCATTCATTTCAAACATTTTAACATTTCTGAAATTATGCAAATTTCAAATTTTGACAAATCAATTGATTGAATTAATCAAGCCTTTGAAAAAATACTGGCCCCTGGTATAGACGATAGCCAATTATCATTGAAAATCGCCAAATTTAAAATTTGAAACAAACAATACCTGATCAACGTAAAGTACACGTGTACCTTTGAAAAAAAATCCAACTATTTAGACATATTGGACTTTGGGTGTAGAGGGATGGGATTTTGATATATAGAGTGTCAAACTCGCCACATCCGATCGAGACACTTTCATCTCTTGAGATATTATTTATATCAAACAATAAAGGAAGAATTTAGGATAAAGATTCTGTGTTATATTAGACAATATCAAGACAACGAAATGAGAGGACTTAAGTTATAAAAATATCAGAGATGAGGTTTTATTGCCAGTTTTATGTTGTTTAAGTATTATATCACTGTGTTATACGGTACTAATCTAATACTTCTGGCCATTGAGTGCGTCAAGGAGCTCGAACAAGGACACAAACTATCTACTAATCTCTTGAAAACGGACAATGTGTGGTCTTTATCGTTTCAATCAACTTCATCATCCTTGGCTAAAGGGGAGTAACTCTGATTTGTATTAGTGGACTTTTAAATATCGAGATGTTTCCAACTAGTAGAAGACTGCTTCAAATTTATGGAAATTACTTATCTGCTATGGTTACGTTTGCAGAAAAGTACAGGGCTGCAAGCAATACTTAAAGAGAGAGAGAGAGAGAGAGAGAGAGAGTGAGAGAGAGAGAGAGAGAGAGTTGATTTTGTATTCCCATTTATAAATTGTGTTTCATGTTTTAAGTTGTACAGAAAAATTCTGACGCACGGCCGAGTTTTCTTTGATGATAATAATAATACTTTATTGTATATAAACTACATAGATAGTTTGTTACAATCATCTTACAAGAATTACATAAAATATGAAATATTGCAAATTAATACCTTTGACAGCATATTCATTGCACAAAATAAAATAAATGATATATATGTATCTGTATGAAAACATTCAGTTTAATATCCTATATATTCAATAAGCCTGTCCTCCTCAGTTCAAAAGACTTATTAATGAAGGCACCTAATTTACGTATAAGACAAGGGGATGTTGATTTCAAAATTATGATCATTGTTGAAAACTTATTATTTTCATTAACATTACAGTTTAAAGAAGCTTTGGTTGACTTTATAAAATCTTTACGGAGTTCCTTGTTATTTGTACAGTCAAAAATAAAATGTTGCTCATCATCAATTGTGTTACAGAATTTACAATTTCTTTCATCTCTTTTTAACTTTTTATAACGACCCTTTTTTATTTCTAGTGAATGATCACTGATTCTAAATTTAGTAAGTTGCTTTCTGGAATTAAAATCTTTCAGAATATCGAGATATGGTTCCTTTGAAAAGCTGGTTTTGATTTTACTGTACATATATAGTTTGCTTTCATTTCCTAAAGAATTCATTTTCTCTAAAAAGAGTTTTGTATAATGTTGTCCAAAAGACAAAAAACATATTTTTTTAGTTTATGTTTTTGTTTTGTATAATCAAATGACTGAACAGTATTTATATCTAATGGTATTTCTGATAATGCTTCTTTAGCAAATGAATACCAGGAATAAGTATTATCTATATCTAATTTCTTGAATAAAATAAATGTTTCTTTAATTAAAGGATTTAAGTTATTAGAATTAAGTCTTGATACATAGCAAGCTACTTGATTTAATATAAATTGAAATATTGGAAGTCTGCCTGACTCGGATTTTGTAGCAAGATTGGAAGAAGTTTTACTGACACCAAGAAGTTGTTTACAGTATTTAATGTGTATCTTTTCAATGGGAAAAACATCATAAAAGGATATGAGATCAATTGGTTGATTCTTATCTTATTGAGTGCTCTGTGAAGAATATATATTTGTTTTTAAAAACCAACATGATATTGTGAAAGGCGTCTATGCTATTAGGAAGTTAAGTAATGAGAACAGGCTCCAGTTTTTATATCCTTCCTTAATAAATAATTTCTTAGATTTTCCTTAACCGCTAAAAGTAAGTACATTTTGACGAAATCATTTCTTGAAGCTAATTTTATATTTTTGAGAAAAAAACTAAATACAAATGTTTTAATTATAAGCAAAACGTAATCTTCAAAACGACACCTGGATTTCCTGAATATTTGTATTAAGATTTGTAATATTGCCGGACTTAAGGGAAACCTTAGTAATGGAATGATTGTGAAACTGGGGCCAGTCAGTGTAACTTTCACAAAGAGTTTGGTTCAGTAATCTTGAGTAACTTTGAATATTGTCATATTATCTCCCTTTCAAATTCTAGTATTTAAAATGTCAAAGGGCGCAAACGTTATCTATACGTCTATGATTTATTCTTTGGGTCTTATTTTCTACATATATTCTATCAAACAGTTTTTTAACCGTTACACTGTGTGATGTTTTGTATCTGTTATCTTCTAAAAAGCGCGGGAGAAAATATGACGGCGAAGATGCGTAGTAACAGTGACGTCATAACGTGAAAAACGTCATCAATTCCGTTCCGGCGTCCATACTTAGCAGCAGACTTGTTTTTGTTTTTATTAGCCGTTTTTGCAGGTCGTCGATCGTGATTGACCGAGTCTCCTTTCCAAAATGTTATCGTTAATCAGTTTTGTGTATTTCTTTTAGTTTCTTGTTTATATGTCGTTCATTGTGCCCCAGCAGTTCCTGATAATGAAAAAAACGTGGGAGCCGGACATTCAGATAACGTGATTGGTGACATCAATGACCAGATTGATAATACACTCAACAGAATCTCCGAAAATCAGACAATGAAAACACTGAAAAGGATCAAACAGGTATGGCGTTAATTTTCCGTGTTCCGCTTCCTAATAAAATCTTACTTTTCAAATGACATCCTGTTTAGCCCTGTGAGATGGTGGGTGCGTCAATACAAGGCGACCTTTATTAATTTTCTCACTAGAAAAAGAGTTGAATGTTTTGGCATGTTTTAATTTCTAATAGAATTTTATACATTGACTGAAATTTGTGAGAAATATTGTATAATTTTTATAAGTTATTTACAGTTTAAAAAATGTTGTCACTAATTTGGCTGTATTAGTGCCAATCCCCTCCCCATCCCCGACCCTTTAACAGGGCGATATTTGATATTTAACTTTTAGAACTTTTATGATGCTAACTTTATTTTATTTATGAAGGTAGTATTAACATCAGATAAAATACGTGTTTGGATAGTGAACAGTGTATACTGTATAGTGATCAGTTGAGGAATGGTGTTTAAGAACATTCACTTATATCGAGATGTCGCCAGCTTTGACAAAGATGCAGAAATTTTGGCTGTGTGTTGGACTGATGGAATTATATACAGCAGGTTTCTTTATTGTGGCATGCCTACTGTGACATGAGACTTATTATTATTTTGAGTTCCTATCTAAATGAGCTGCACGACTTTCATTTCGTAATGCTGAGTTATTGGCAAAAAACAGTCACTAGATTCACTACCCACTTTAAAAAAAGTCTTGGGTCAGATCCAGCTGGGAATCAAACCCACAACCTCTGACTTCCAGAGCATACACTCTACCAACTGAACTGCCGCAGTGGTGTGAACAGTGCAGGAAAAATATAACCAGATAATCATTATCATGTTCAAAGGGGGATAACTGTATAAGAATATGTCTCCTTCTTGGTCACAAATTCACAATTAAGAAAATGATTATTATTCTGCTATGTAATACATAATCAGGACTGCCAATTTATTTCATCTATTATTTAGGGCCTTAATCAGCACCTTCAGGACATATATTCCAAATGTTTGATGTATTTTCCCAACTTGATTGAACAACGAATTAAATACATTGTTGTGACTTTCACACTATGTATTTTCACATTATTATTTATCATTCCTCAAAATCACATGGAATGATTCTTATTTTCCTAATTTCAAGCGTCTCTTTCCCATAACCAAAAAAAAAAAAAAAAAGAGTGAGACCGCTCTGATTACAAATTAATTACATGTAATATTTTTTATAGCATTGTACCCGTTATCACCATCTTGTTTTTCTCTATATGATCACATGATTTGATTTCACAATTTTGAAAAAAGAAGTTTTGAAGGGAAGTATTAATTATTTTTGACAAAGTTGAAACAAGATCTGAGCTTGTTGGTGAAATTAGGTATATATATATACAGGGCCGAAAATTAGCAGGGGCCCAGTAGCCAATGACTCTTAAAAATCAGTCTGGGCCCCTAAATGTTTACATATCTTTTTTTTTTTTAAGTAGCTATTTATCACTAGGCCTACTGAAACTTCTTTTCTAAAGTGGGCTGCGCCCTTACTCAAAATAGTTAAGCTTCATCCCTGATATAGGTGCACGTTCATTGTAAATATCACCATGTTAAACTTTTGAAATTCCCATAGTAGAAACATTGTTTTTCCTACGATGATATTCTGATAAGGATTTAAATATACTGTAGTGATTTTCAAAACTTTAAGACCAGAGTCAGACCAAGCAGAAACTTACATAAAGTTTAGTGAATGACTCCAATCCTTTTTCAGCCATTCAATTTTCTATAAAATATTTTTAAAATCACAGTGACATCACATATAACTCTTAATTACTTAATTATTGGCACTGACATTTGCCTGACAATGAAAGTATTTTGCAAAAATATTCTTGATTTAATTTTTGTCTCCTACAAATTTATATATGTATATAAATATTTCATTTCAGATGCTAGTGATAATGGTTCTGATGATGCTGGTAATAATGATAGTATTGATGATAACGATGATGAATTGAATGAAGACAGAAAAAAACGTGAAGATGATAGTGCAGAGGTAATTAACTTCAGTTTTTCAGCACTATCCATGGATGTAGCTTAACTGTTTGAGGCTTGAGGTCCAGCTCTCTTCAGAAATGAAGCTGTAACTTATAATAGTAAATGGTAATAGTTACTATGGCCCACCACACATGTTTATAATTGAATTCAATATCAAATAGAAATAATAATTCTTCATCAATTATAAGTTAAAATTAATGCACTGATTTGTTCAACCCTGCCTAAATGCCCAATTCTGAATTCAAATTTGATGTTTATAAGATTGGTGTTAAATCATGAAAGTATGCAAGTAAAATGTTCACATGTAATATTCTCAGAAATTATTTCTGGTGAAGTTGCTTTATAGAATGAGAAAGACCCTTTTTCTCTGCCATCTCAAGAAGAAATTGTTTTGCACTAAAAAAAATCTGTTGTACCAATGAAGCTAAAGTCTTTTGAGTTGGAGACCTAACTTATTTTAGGAAGAAGTAGTTCACCTCAGAAAAGAAGTTGTAACTTGTAATACATGTAGTATTAAAAATAGCTAAAATGAGTAAGATTTGGGGGCCCAGACATATTTTAGGAGTCATGGGCTACTGGGGCCCTGCTATAATCTTAATGCCCTGAATACTTGTTTGCACTTGCAGTAATTGTGCATGAAGGAAAAAAAATGATTACCCGTAAACTCAATCAAATTAAACTTAAATATTTTCATCACCACTGTAAACAGTTAGATGATAGGTTATGACAAACTTTGACTTGCCTCTTAAAATATCTAATCAACTTGTCAAAGAATTTGACGAAAATTTGTTTTTAAAAAAATGGTCACATTGCTGCATATTTCAAAGAGAGTTTTTCTAAACATTCAAATATTTCAGAATTATATGTACAAATTTATAATTTTGTCATTTAGTTTAAGAGAAACATATAGATTCAACACAGAGTCATTCATACAATATAACAATTAATGCCTTCAGCTGAGGTGGATACTATATATGTAAACAATTTTTACCTGTCTGCTTGACCTTTTATTTAAATATTTATCACGGACATATAGGGAACACGGTTGTTTATTTTGTATACATCACGAGATATACTCACATCATAGAGTACACCTGTGTACTGTGTATCTTAACACTACCCATTTATTGGTTGGCCCTCCTATATGAAATCCCTAATGAAAGGTCAAACGGACAGGTCAATATTGTTTGCCTATACAATTATGGACATACATTGTTAAATGGACCTGATAGAGTAATATCCATGAAGAGAAAGCCCAAGCTTGAAACTATATACAGTAATTTAAATATATAGGCTTAGCATGAGCTTATGCAACCAGCTGCTGACATTGACCTTAATTTAAAATGGCAATACTTAAAGCATCAATTTTTTTACAATACTGATTTCTTTAGGTTAGCAGTTTAAACTCAATTAGTCTCTTGTTTCCAAATTATCTTGATATGTTTGTTTCTATTGCAGGCAAAGGATGATTATACTGATGACGATGTTGATGATGGCAGTGATGATGACTCAGAAAGGCGCAAGAAGAGAGAAGAAGCACAAGATATTGAGAAAACTGAAGGTGATATTAATGCACAACAAGAAAGGGAAAAACGGGAGAATGATTTTAATGACTTGAACAATGAAGAAGACAGTGATCAGGACTACAGTGATGATCAAGATGAACGTCGTAAAAGACAAACATGGGCAGGCAACAATGATTACCCGGAAGCTGAAAGTTATGCTAATTATATAGGGAATCTGCCACAACCTGAACCTAGCCAAGAGTTGGCAGAGGAATCTAGTTACAATAATGATGATAATGAAAATAATGATAATACCTATAGTAAACGAGATGCTGAATTTGATGATGTTAGTAATGAAGCCAACACTGTTGATCAAACAGACAGCCAAAATGATGAAAATAATGATGAATCAAATGATAGCTACAGTGATAAAATGCACAATATTAAAAAGAGAGATGTCACTGATGAAAATGGTGATAATAATAATGAGAATGAACAAGATAATGGTGACGCAAGTAATGAAAATGACAATGATGGACAAGGTGATGGAGCAGAAACTAATGATGAACTTGAACTTAAGAAAAGAGATGCTAATGATGACATTGATGATGATAATGATGATGAAGCAGAAAGTAGTGATGATGGTGGTGATGAACTTGAAATTAATAAGAGAGAAGTCAGTGGGGACAGTGATAATGATAATGATGATGGGAATGATGATGAAGCAGAAAGTAGTGATGATGTTGGTGATGAACACTTGATATTACAAAAAGAGATGTCAGTGATGATGATAACGATGATGGGAATGATGATGAAGCAGAAAGTAGTGATGACGGTGATGAACTTAATATTAATAAGAGAGATGCCAGTGAGGACGATGATGATGATGATGATGAAAATGAAGATGAAGCAGAAAGTAGTGATGAACTTGATATTCAAAAGAGAGAAGACAGTGATGATGGGAATGATGATGAAGCAGAAAGTAGTGATGATGATGGTAGTGATGATGTACTTGATATAAAAAAGAGAGATGCCAGTGGTGATGGTGATGATGATACAGTGGGCAAGAAAATGATGAAGAAATGGATGATGCAGAAACTGGTAATGATGATGGACTGGGTCTTATGAAGAGAGGTACCAGTGATAGTGTTGATGATAATGAAGAAACTGATGATTATAGTGATGATGAAAACAGCTTAGATGTCCAGAAGAGAGATGCTGAATTAGATAGTGAAATAGATGTAGAAAACTTGAGAAATAAAAGGGAAGCTGCTTTGGATGATGGTGATGATGAAAGTGATGAAGAGCAGGATGATATGGATATTGATGAAGCAAGAGAAAGGAGAAATGAAGATGAGGAGGAGGAGGGAGATGAAGAGGAAGGCGCTGGTGATTATAATTTGGACAATTCAAACTTGGATGATGCCAGAGAAAAACGTTCAGATAACAGTACAACCACATTAAAACCACCAGTAAATGTTACAAAACCAGTAACAAATGCAACGACTACCCCTGCTACTACTACTACTACTACTACTACACACAACAACAACAACTGCTGCACCAAGTACTACTGCTACTGTAAAAGTCAGTAATGGAGAGAATGATGACAACGATGATGATGAGGGAGAGGAGGATGAAGAAGATGATGATGCTGAATATGATGAAGAGGAAGGGGGAGATGACGAGGAGGAGGAGGAAGGTACTGATGATCAAGAACAAGCTGATGATAATGACGATAATAAAGACAATTCAAAAAGAGATGAGTCAGAAATTAAAGCCCTTGTAGATTCATTAAGCAGAAAGAAACGAGATACCGGTGGTAAGATTGATATTATATTCACATGTATACCTTACCTGTTTATTTTCAAAAATTTGATTTTCAGTTATCACAAAAAAATTCAAACTGTTTGGAGCGTTTTTAGAAGAAGAAAAAATAGCTTGCTTACTGACAGCTTATTCCAATTTAAAATGACTGAAATATTAAGTCAAAGATTTTTTTTTAATGATGTAGCAAAAATTTGTAAAACTTACAATGTCACTATATTTGCTGATATCAAAATCTGAAACAAACAAGTTTTAAACTTTTAGGTCGTTTCCAGTATCATTGATTCTGTATACACATGATGCATGTATATTATGATAATGGAATTGATTTAATTAATAAGTCAAGATTATTTCACTTATCTCGAAAATCCCACCTGTTATATAGGTACAATTTCATAAATTTGTACCTTTACATTCAATGTATTTTGAATGTGATGGGTTTCAAAGACTGAGTAATCTTGAATTATCTTCTAAAGTGCCAGTTTACATTTCACAAATCACAGCACCTCTCACAGTCTGGGTCCAAATCTTAACTTGGTCAGATCCTAGTGTGGGAAAAATTGTCAGTTTATTCAGTAGTTTTCTCTTGGTACTCTGGTTACCTCCACTATCCAAAATTGAACATCTCAATATAACTAAAACAATCTTTGCATGAGTTGTGCACTTTGGGCAACAGATTGCATATAGACATTAAACTCTGCCAATGAAGGTTGAAGCATGCGGTGTTGCTCATTACTCCACTTGACTCCACAATGGTAACACACAGCATTGATTCTTTTAAGTTTATATTTATGCAATCTTCCTATAACAGTAAGGATGGTTGTTTTTGTTGCATACCTACCACAGAAGTGACAGAACCAGAACACATACATTTGTAAGTATTTTGAACTCAGAAGGATCTAGTTTACTGAGATTCTCATTATATTTCAGATTATTTCAACTCATCTCCTGATCAACTTCCAGTATCTGATGAAATAGCTACAGATAACTATAATACAAATAAAAGAACAATTGTAGAAAGAAATGAACAAGATACTTATAATATACCACAAAACTCAGCAGATTTATCAACATCACAGATGATAGATGTAAACCCAAACCAACAAATAAACAACCAAGATGTATACAAACCATTAGGTGGTCAACCGTCTGGTCCAATAGCTCAACAAGAAGATTTAGAGAATAAATATTTATCATCATTTACAAAAAATGCTCAAGGTGAGTACCAGTAGAATGCATTTTATTCAGCTTCCATGTACTAATTTAAGTTTTAATGCAATACATTGTATTTCTCTTTGAATTTATTAATGCTTTAAAAATATTGTATTTGCCAGTCAAAGTTTATGTAGTTTTCGATTTTACCACATGTATAAAAAATTTAAATTGACAGATGAATGAATGATTGGTTGATTGATTGACTGAATGGGATTTTAGTCAAGAATATTTCACTTATATCGAGAGGGCACCAACCAGCTATAGGTGAAGTACCTTTGCAGTGTGCTCAGGGGTAGGGAGAGTTACGTTAAACATGCTACACCTGCCATGACATGGGACATTGGTTTTTAATTTCTGTTCCAAAGCCAAAGGACCCTGTGACTTTCATTTCTAAATAGCAAGTGCATGAGAAAAGAACATGCATTCACTTCCTTTTTTCAAGTCTTCAGTCTTGCCGCATAAGCACTCTACCATCTGAGCTACGTAGTGGTAAATTGGCCAAGTGATCCAGAAAGATGTGTGTCCGAAATTTGATTGTTAAACTCCCATAAAAATGATCATTTTCCTGCCAATTTTGCAGCAAAACATTTTCATTAATCAAAAGAACAGCTCCTTCCACACAAGCTTTATGACAGTTGAATGGATTACTTTGAACAGTTAGGCTTTGCTAATCATGGTATATGTAGTGTACCGATATCAGTATGCCATAACCATATCTAAATTCTATATATTTGCTTTTAGAAACTTATATAAATTATAGTGAGATATAGTGAGATATTTCTAAATCTTCAATTTTAAGTCATACAATTTATTAACACTGTTTTTACAATACTTGTTTCCATACACAGAAGCATTGTTGTATTCCAAACTTACACGTTTGGATAAAGTAAGTCAAAGAAAACAGGTCTCTTACAGAACTTGAGAAGTCTTGGAATTTGACTTTTTCTTAAAAGTCATTGAATTTTGTAAAATGTCATGGAAAAGTCATGAAATTTGTTTTCTACCATTTAAATTATGGATATTAAATGCAGAAAAATTATTTTTCTTTGTGCATCTTGGTGTAGATGCAATAGAAATAATATGTTATAAGCAAGCAGGACTCCACACATAATACCACCTAAACATGTAATTTTTCTAGTACCCACCCCCTCCATCAACATACACCCACCCATCTAGGTGCAAATTAATTTAAATGTTAAATCTTGTCAGAAATTGCTTTGGTTTTTTTAATGCTTGAATGTACCAGGGCCAAGCTATTCTTACTAAACTATATAGCAAATAATAAATAGGTAGAATTTTGTTTGTGTGTTAAATTAGGAACCGTAAGCTTTAGTGTAAAATACCAGACCTCAATTTTCTGTTACACTTTGGTAAAATCAATTTTGCCAATTTGGTATTATGATACATGTATATTAAAAGAGATGTGAGGGGAATAAAAATGATTTTTCATATTTTAAAGTGAAGTAATTAATTTTTGGGCAATATAACTTTAAAAGTTTTTACTGTATTTTGTACATCCATCAATATTTTAAAAAAATAGTTTTGATATAAATAATGTAAATTCTTATAAACAAACTTTCAAAATTTTTTATATAAATACAATTAATATATTCATTTAGGGTTAGATACGTACTGATATCCATCATGCATAATAACTTACAAGAAAATTAACCATTTTTCAGCAAAAGTTCCTTGGGGTGAACCAAAAATGATGAGGAATTGTTGGGCTCAAGCAATGTTGGCTACTAGATATGGATTTTCCCCAAGTTGCAATGCTGATGGTTCATTTTCTCCAAAGCAATGTTATTTAGAAAGGTAAAAATACTACTAAATTATCAATTGACTAGGGATTTTGACAATTTTAATTTGAAATAAATAATTAATTTCTCCATGTACAGTTAATTTGTACACGTCAATAAGGTGTCTTGTATAATTCTCTTTATAAAGTGTAAAAATTGACGGATCGTCGACCACACCCACTATGTTCCGACAAAGGGTCGACATGCTTGAATTACATGCAAAAAGAATGAAAACTCAGCCTGAATTATGCGGATTAATGACGTCACTGACACTAGAACGTCATTAGTTGCCGTGACGCTGCTTTGGTACCGTGATGGCGGTCAGTGTCGGAACATTGTGGGCATGGCCAGAGATACGTCAATTAAATGGGATAAAATACAAATGTAATATTAATTCCATTCTGTTGGCGTTGCAAATATTCAATTGATTTATTGCAGTTAGTTATTATTATCAATATTGAATTTTCTAATTATATCATGCTGTAAGTTGTATTGATAAACCCATAACCTGTCAAACACTAAAACTTAGACAAAAATCTTTATGAAATAAATAATAAAAATAACTGTTTAAGAAGTTAGTTGGTCAATAATTAATTTATTTATTAGTAATCATGTCATGACTATTTCCAGCAAAAAAATGACATAAATAATAGATAATGAAATTTTGATTTTAAACCCAGTAATTTTGACATATATGTTATTGTACCTTTTTGGTTCAGCTACATGGACTGGCAATGGGCCTCATCAGCTTAACAATTCTTATATACATGTTTATTTCTAGTCCAACAAAGCTGAAATGGCCATATAAAATTGTGAGTTACAAACTCTTTCAACACCTCCCATTCTTTTACTTCATAATGTTATTGCCCAATACACGAGGAATATTATAAATATGAGTTCTTGAAGACGAAAAACTAAGGAACTTTGGATGTTCATGTAAGATTTTGTTGGCTGGATGAAAGGTGAACCATGAAAGTATATTAAAACATCCCTAACTGAACTTTATAATGGTTTAACCAGTGTACCACATGATCAATACCTCTTAACCTTTATATCAGTTGTATAATGCCATCAGCGTAACACACAGGCAAAATTTCTTCAATTTCACCTATAGCTGGCAATGTATTGATTTAAGTGAAATATGCTTGACTGGGATGTGAAACACCATTTCCCAACTCTTCACCTTTATTCTGATTTCTGAACATTTTGGAAAAATATTTACATCACTAAAACTCCTAAAATGATGTTATTTTTTATATAAAAAAAGACTTCAACTAATATGATTTTATTTTCAATTTAAATAATTTTTTCACACATACTTTTAGAGTTATCATTTGGTACACTGGAAAACCACATTCAATGGTGGGTTACTGTGAGGAAATGGTAGGTTCATCTAGCATAGATATATTACTGTTCTGCTTCTGTCTAAAAACACATATTACCATATCCTGATTGACTATTTGTGTTCTATTTACAGATGTTGGTGCGTCCACAAGGACGGGAGCAGTCAAGAAGTAGATCCAGAAAAAAGATTTTATTTCTCTATAACAGCTATAATGCTTATTTGTACACAGAATCCTTGATGACAAAAACCATCAACCTTAGGACTGATAGTGTGACGAGGATATTCAGAATAGTTTTATATGACAAAAGTGACAAAACTTGTGTATCATGATATTTAAAATAATAATTTATTGTTGACTTATTTTTAAACGAGTACTGTGCAGAAAAATTAGAAGTACCAGTATTAAGTGGTATTAGTTATCTTATACTCTTCAAAAGAAATGATTTGACTGGATGGGATGACTGCAGTTTTATTTCACAAAGATAATACTAGTTAAGTTTTAAAATTCTGTTTTCAAGAGTAACTTTTAATTAAAAAATTGGATTGCATTGTGTTGCAGGCAGACAGGCAATTATATTTAAATAATTTTAGCTACACTTATAATTTTAGCCAAACTTAGATCCAAATATTTATTTATTCCTTAGGAATTTTAAAATCTCAGAAAATTTTGTAGTATTGCAGTTGATATTCTACAGAGACCTAATTTATTCTAGTATTGATTTTAAAAATATTTTAAAGTTAAGTTTTTTATTTATGTTTAACTATTTTTAAACTTTAATATAAAATAATTTAATTTTAACTTTTAAATTGTCATTTACTTATTCAACATGAACAACTCTTATATTTATTTACATATGCAAGTCATGTAAAAGTTTGTTTATCGGCCTGCATACATTTTATGTGAAACAGGTTAGGGAAAGGTCTTGTTTTGTTTTGGTTAAAACATTTTGATATGTTTGAAGACATTGTTTGAATTTTTAAAGATACCACAAAATTATAATAATAATAATAAACTTGTTCTCTTGTTCCAATCCTAAATGTAATGGTAAATGTAAATCAGTAAAAGTTGTTTCTTTTACAAAAAACATACAGGATTTCATTGGTTTGAAAATCCATACATTATTTGTTTCTACTATATTTATTGGATAGGAAATGGCATAAGTTGATACATGTGAAATTGCAAAGTAAACTTTTTTCAGCACTGTTCCACACCAAAGTTACAACACTGATTACCTGGTATGTGGAAAGACTCTATTGAAATACTTTTTCAATCTATTAATAAGAATAAAAAAATATGTAAAATATCATTACTTAAGTATGTTTCTTGATTTGATAATGTATAAAACAATATAATATAACAATTCTATGACTTGTTGTATGTACAGGGTAATTTATGTAGATGAGAAGTTAAAATAAACAAGGATCCGTGGCATGATATAAAATCCTGCTGTATAATGCCATCAGTGCAACACACAGGCAAACATTTCTGCACCCTCACCTACAGCTGGTGATGTCTCGATGTAAGAGAAATAGTTTTGACTGGGATGTTAAACACCGTTACTCAACTCAACAATCATTTCTTTACTAAGATTTTCCTTAACTTAAATTCAGCAAATTTTGTTCATTTCTTTTAGAAATATGAATATTTATTTTGAAAAAAATAATGCAGTTGTTATAAGATTGTAATGATCTTCATAATGACATGGTAAAATCCTGTATATCTTGATAATAAAGAAATTTATGAAGATTTCAAATTTGCTAGATTTAAGTTTAGGAAAATCTTGTTTAGGAATGATTGTGAAACTGGGACCAGAACATGAAATTTATCTTGTAAAGAAAAATCTGTATTCAAAGAACGAAAAAAAGGATTGAGAAATATTCCTTTACTGGACAAGTATCAATATGGCAAGTTCCATCATATCTAAAGTCACTTTCTGATGCTTGTTGAATTTGAAGATTAAAGTGAAGTAATTTAAGGTATTTTGAGATATCCAAACATAACACATTACAGAATTCCCAGCATTAAAGGTAGTGTTTAAAATTTAAATTATAAACATCTAAATGTTGACATTGATTTAATTATAATACAAATGTTTTATTTTAAATTTGACATCTCTGTGAAAAACAGAAAACAAAGAGATAATCTAGGACTATCTTAAGTAAACAAACCGGTACCTATTGGGTGTTAAAAGTTTGAAACTTATTTTCTGTGTCAAAGTTGAATGACCACCAAACTGAAATCTAGATGGTGTGAAGTGACCAAAGTGGATGATTAGGTATGTGGAATGGTGATCAGGTGACAAGAGTGAATGATCAGGTAGATGGTGAGGTGATCAGATGGGTGGAGTGGATTATCAGGTGGGAGGTGTGGTGATCAGGTAGATGGTGAGGTGATCAGATGGGTGGAGTGGTGATCAGGTGGATGGTTTGGATTATCACGTGGGTGGAGTGGTGATCAGGTGGATGGTGTGGATTATCAGGTGGATAGTGTGGATGATCAGGTGGGTGGTGTGGTGATCAGGTGGGTGGACGGTGTGGATTATCAGGTGTGTGGATTATCAGGTGGGTGGTGTGGTGATCAGGTGGGTGGAGTGGTGATCAAGTGGGTGGAGTGGTGATCAGGTGGACAGTGTGGATTATCAGGTGGGTGGACGGTGTGGATTATCAGGTGGGTGTTGTGGTGATCAGATGGATGGAGTGGTGATCAGGTGGGTGGAGTGGTGATCAGGTTGGTGGAGTGGTGATCAGGTGGGTGGAGTGGTGATCAGGTAGATGGAATGATGATCAGGTGGATGGTGTGGTGATCAGGTAGCTGGAGTGGTGATCAGGTGGATGGTGTTGATTATCAGGTGGGTAGTGTGGTGATCAGGTGGGTGGAGTGGTGATCAGGTGGGTGGAGTGGTGATCAGGTGGGTGGAGTGGTGATCAGGTGGGTGGAGTGGTGATCAGGTGGGTGGAGTGGTGATCAGGTGGGTGGAGTGGTGATCAGGTGGGTAGTGTGGTGATCAGGTGGGTGGAGTGGTGATCAGGTGGGTGGAGTGGTGATCAGGTGGGTGGAGTGGTGATCAAGTGGGTGGAGTGGTGATCAGGTGGGTGGAGTGGTGATCAGGTGGACAGTATGGATTATCAGGTGGGTGGAGTGGTGATCAGGTTGGTGGACGGTGTGGATTATCAGGTGGGTGGTGTGGTGATCAGATGGGTGGAGTGGTGATCAGGTGGGTGGAGTGGTGATCAGGTTGGTGGAGTGGTGATCAGGTGGGTAGAGTGGTGATCAGGTAGATGGAATGATGATCAGGTGGATGGTGTGGTGATCAGGTAGCTGGAGTGGTGATCAGGTGGATGGTGTTGATTAACAGGTGAGTTGAGTGGTTATCAGGTTGGTGGAGTGGTGATCAGGTGGGTTGAGTGGTGATCAGGTGGGTGGAGTGGTGATCAGGTTGGTGGAGTGGTGATCAGGTGGGTAGAGTGGTGATCAGGTAGATGGAATGATGATCAGGTGGATGGTGTTGATTAACAGGTGAGTTGAGTGGTTATCAGGTTGGTGGAGTGGTGATCAGGTGGGTTGAGTGGTGATCAGGTGGGTGGAGTGATGATCAGGTTGGAGTGGTGATCAGGTGGGTGGAGTTGATGATCAGTTGGGTTGAGTGGTGATCAGGTGGGTGGAGTGGTGATCAGGTTGGAGTGGTGATCAGGTGGGTGGAGTTGATGATCAGTTGGGTTGAGTTGATGATCAGGTGGGTGAAGTGGTGATCAGGAGGATGGAGTGGATGATCAGGTGGATTGACTGGTTGATCAGGAGGATGGAGTGGTGATTAGGTGGGTGGAACGGATGGTCAGGTAGGTGGAGTGGTGATCAGGTGGATGGAGTAGATGAAAGGTGGGTGGAGTATTTTATGCCTCATTCAAAATTATGTCCCATAAAACAGTTTAGAATTGTGGAGAAAGCTGAAGTGCTAGAAGGGCCCATCTAATTATTTGCAAGCGAGTTGAGTAACTGTCCTTCACATCAGGATCTGACCCGAGAGATTTGAAACTTTGAAACTTGCCAATGGTGTAAACTGGTGCTTTAGACTACTCTTCAATCAAGAACCACTAACAATTCATTAATTAATTGGTCATGTATTATAAAATTAGACTATGGAAACACAGGTTTCAAGAGTTAAAGATCCATTACTGGAGATCATTATGTCAAAACCAGTTTTTAAGGTTTCATTAATTAACCACATCACTGGATGTCATAACCAATATTTCACCAAAGTTGTAGGTTTCAATAATTAACCACACCACTGGATGTCATAACCAATATTTCACCAAAGTTGAAGGCTTCAATAATTAACCACACCACTGGATGTCAAAACCAATATTTCACCAAAGTTGTAGGTTTCAATTAACCACACCACTGGATGTCAAAACCAATATTTCACCAAAATTGTAGGTTTCAATTAACCCCATCACTGGATATCATTATGATCAGGTTTCATTTGATGTTTATCATGTGTCTTATTTCTCATGCCTTTTTTTGTTGTTTTGTTGTTGTAATGAATTTGTTATTGCTTCTGTTTTTATCCAAACAAGTATGAATTACGAATAACAATGGCCAACAACATATTTCTTTCCAATTATTGTAAATCAGGAACTTTTTGCATTAGTAAATTTTATGTCAACATTAAGTTTATTCACATGTGTAGTTTGATTTCATGTCACCATTTACTAAGTCAACATTACCACACTCCAATTTTTATGACAGAAATAATTAAAACACAAAAATATAACCAACACAAAAATTTCCTGAGTAACAACCTACAGTGAAAAAAATATAAGTTGGTTGGTTGAATGTTGCTTAACGTGGCATCAGCAATTTTTCATCTACTCAAAAAGAGAACTATATTATAAATCTTTATGGATTAATCTATGAACAATTTTGTGTAAGCATGTGAGGTGCAAGTGTGTTGTACTAGCAGGCACTCAGGGCGACTTTAACATGCTAGCTCAGAGAAACAGTGCGCCGCAGACAAGCATTCCACTACCTCAGTCCATTATACTGATACCAGGTGACTCAGTAAAAGCCAAGGGCAAGGAAAATTCACTTTTCCACATGTGGTCTGAGTGGGACTCAAACTCACAGCATTAAGAGACCCTGGATTTAAAGACTAACGTCTTATCTATTAGAGAAAAAAAATATAAGTAACAATTGAACACAAAAAAATTGATTAAAAAAATAAGGATTTTATTAAAAATAATAATTGATGAGAAACAGGTAAATACAGATGATACATGAGCAATGAAAAATAAAATAATCTTTTGCTCATCAAATTAAACATTTATATAGGTCACATCTAACAATTTTTTAAAACATCTTCGAACAGTAAATCATCAACAAATTTATACAAATAAATTTCATGTCTTAATTTCATTTAAAAATAACAATAATAAAAAACAACTTTTGTACAACCAAGCCAAAATAGGGTTCAAAGAATCAATGGCTGAGTTGGTTTTTTTGATTTTTGATGCACGGTGTGGGAAATTTTTTTTATATAATTCCACAAAGTAGAACATATATAGAAACAAATTCTGAAGATTGCACTTCTTGGTTGAAAAAAAAAAATAAAAAATAAAAGGTGTTAATTTACAAAATGAGGATCCCAACTCACTTTAAGAAAGACTTCTAAAAGTCAACCATAGTTCCAAAGTCTTAAAAAATGGGGAAAAGTCCTGTAATAATCCCATAAGGTGAGATGCACAATCTCCAATATATGCAGAAACATTCTGTGAAGTTTCAAGGGTTTTCATTGTTTGAAAACTGAAGGAGTTGATTTCGCAAAACATGGGACCCAGGTGTCTTTTATTAAGACTGCTACTAACAGTCTGGAAAAATAGGGGAAAATCCTGAAATATTTTACAAAGTGAGGTGTACATTTTCAATATAATTATTATGTAAAACATGAAGTTTCAAGGTTCTTGGTTACATGGAGTTTTACATCCCAGTCAAGAATATTTCACTTATATTGAGATGTCACCAGCTATAGGTGAAGTGGCACAAATTTTTACCTTTGCAGTGCTCTCATGACAGTGTGTAGGGAGGTGCAATGCCTGCCGTGACACAGGACATGTTTTTAAGATCCCTTCTGAAGGACCCCATAACTTTCATTTCTAAATGCTGAATGCTTGGAGAAAGAGCAGTCATTACCTATTATAAGTCTTGGTCAGACCCGTTCAAGATTCGAACCCACAACCTGCCACATACAAACCAAGCACTCCACCAATTGAGCTTCCATTGTGAAAACTGTAGAAGAAGTTGATTTGAAAATAAAGAAACACTATTTTTCCCACACGTCAGCCTGGTTGGCATTCACCATTCTACTGTAAAGGCTGGATCTGAACTATTTGGAACTCTGACCACAAAAATTACATACGGTAAGTAACCATCCTCAAGTGTTGTAACCAAAATGTCAATATCTGACTCTTTGTATCACCAACTTGAAGATATTTGTACAAATTAATGAATTTAAACACCATTGGGCCCAGTTTGCTGACCTTTAAGATAATAAACTGAATGGACAGTATGTAAAAACTACAACTGTTATCTCTGTGTACTAATACTTAAAATGCTTGGCGGGTCAGCAGGAATCCACATGTAAATGCAGATTTGATCCACAGGTTGCGGACCAGTTGGCAGCTCTGTCTCAATGCCAATGCAGGATATACAAACATGCACTATAAATAACTCGCTGATGCATGTCCATTGCATTGATTGGTGATGTGTTGTAAATACTTAAAAGAGGTGCTCCAACAATGGAGGGATTTCCAAATTGAATATAGATATACAGTCTAACCTGCCTTAAAGGCCACCTCTATATAAGAGCCACCTGCTTATAAAGGCCAGTATAATTGTATCCCAATTGTTCTTCATCCATATTAGTTAAACCTGTATATAAAGACCACTTTTACTGCTTCCCTTGGCTGGCCTTTATAGACAGGTTTGACTGTAACAGAAATTTGTACTAATTGTTCCAAGAAAGTAAAAAATAATTCCTATTATAAATATAAGATTTAACCAATTCTGAACATAATATATTTAAGACTGATGAATATAAATTAACAAAGTCTAAATTAAATTGGATCCCTAATTTAATGTAAAATTAATTTTTAGTAAAATATTAAAATATGAAATTCAATGTCAGCTACACAAAATTTGTGCATAACTACAGTAATTAAATATAAATATGAGACACATCAAGCAAAAACCACACTTATTTGTTTTTGTCATGTTTAGAGAAAATGACTTCAGAAAATGAAGCTCTTTACATTTTTGCAGAACAATTTGGAAACTTTAACATTGCAAATTCTCCAAATAATGTTGTTTTAGTTTATTTGGAAAATGTCATCTTATGGTATTCCATATCCATTGGAAAGAAGAGTTCTGCACAAATGTTAGAGCTAATCACATGGTACATCGGCTAACCTCTTTGCAGACGTTCTCTCCATGGATGTAAACATCTGTTGTCATAATGGTAATATGCATCTTTGTTTTATTGCTACACAAACTTCATATCAATAGTCCACGTCTATAAAACAACATCAAAAGAGTTTGATTTGGAGGAAAATAAATACTGTATAATGCTTATATTTCGCTATGGTTTTATTTTCGCTATATTCGCGGTCAAGTGTATTCCCCCCAAAATTAAACCACCGTGAATAGACACTGGTATTACCAGCCCATTAATCTTATATTAATGCTTATATTTCGCTATGGTTTTATTTTCGCTAAATTCGCGGTCAAGTGTATTCCCGTGAAAATTAAAACACTGTGAATAGACACTGGTATTACCAGCCCATTAATCTTGCTAGAGTCGTTTTCCTTGAATCAGATAAGACGGGAAAATATGACACGAGAAGCACCAGAGGTGCTTACCCTTCCAGCGCACCTGGCCTCACTTCCCTGATGGAAGTTCAATTTGCCAGTTTCAAAGTGTTTATATCCTTGATACATACTGCATTTTAATCTCATAATTCTGAGACAAGACACAGTGTATATTTCATAAATCCTCTTAACAAGAAAAAAATAGTTTACTGACAGAAAATAATACATGAACTCAACAGATAGAACAAGTGCATTAATGAGGTCTTCCGCTGCACCATGTAACATCGCTAACATTTGTGCATCACAATTACATATATTATATAGCCATTGGATATGTAACAGCTACATCATAGTTTTTGAGATTGGTAATGTTTTATAATAGACAATTGATGTCTGGTTACATGATGAGTGTATATCAGCATGTGATAGCTTTATAAATGTTTTCCCAAAAAGTCCTAAACAAACTTTGAGGGGTGTTGATCACATGGTACATTGGAAAACCCCATTCATACTCCTTATAGTACAGAAGTAAGGACAACCATGATATGTTTTATTTCTAGATACAAACCCATATATTGAGAAGTGTTGGTTTCAGACTTAAAAGAGCAAAGGAATAGATGGTCATGGCGAAATGAAGAACAATGTATTAATGTAGGTAGTTGTCTGTCAAATTCATTCACACTTGCTGGTTAAAAAATAAAACAAGCTAGTACCAAAATCCTAAAATCTATAAAATGACCTATAAATATGGTTTTCTCTTGATACATCACATATCTTTGATGACCTTATCACTTATTTTTTAACAATATCAACATTTTTTTTTATGAGTTTTTTTTACTTATTTTTTGTTATTTACACTGTCTCCATTAACAGACTTTTGTGTTGCTGTTTCAGAATTTTCTTTTACCTGCGTTTTACTGTCCTTTTTAGTAACATCTATTTCCTGCGAATCACTGTCCTTTTTAGCCACATCTATTTCCTGTGAATCACGGTCATTTTTAGCCACATCTATTTCCCGTGAATCACTGTCATTTTTAGCCACATCTATTTCCTGCGAATCACTGTTGTCTTTAATGACATTCATTTCCTGTGAATTACTTTCTGCGTTAGGGGCATCTTTCCCCTGCGAGTTGGTTTCTGTTTTAGTGACATCCATTGTCTGCTCCTGTTCAGTGGTTGCATCATCTGTGTCCATTTTCTCCTCTTTTGATTCATTAAGTCTATTTTCTTGTTCTTTTAATTTTTTCTTGTCCCCAGTTTTACGATGTTGTTTGGCTAACAAGTCTTCATTAAATTGTTCATGCATTGCTATCAGTCTATCTTCCTCTTCTTGTAAATGTTTTGCTTCTAAAGAATCCTCGTCATACATATCAACATGGCGATTGTCATGGTTTCCCCCTTCAGCCATTTCATTTTCGTTACCACCTTCATCCATTTCGTCAGTGTCTGAATCATCTTGACCGGGAGGGTGTTTTGTACCATAACCAGCTTCCATTTTATCTACATATTCCTTTAAGTTTTTCCTGGCTTTGTTATCTTTGACAGTTTCTAACCAGTATTTATAACAGCTGTCTACACAATTGCTTAATGTCTCTTTTTCTAAAGCTTCCTCCAGCACAAACTCCACAAAAGGTCTTTTTAAATGTTCATAGCCTAGTTCTCCCAGTGATTTCAACATTCTTGTAATTCTTAGATAATTGTGGTAGGACCTGAAATACAGAAATTTGAAAAAAATTACTTTGGTCTGCACAAATGATAAGGCCATACCAACTGAACTTTTAGTTCCCAGCACCGACCCACCTGTAAAAATTAGAATTAAGAAAATAATTAAATTCAATTTCAAACTGTTTTCCACCTGTCCAAAAGAATCTTGCATGGGAAGTATAGTCCATTTTTCATGTCTTTTGGTATAAAATCATTCATCATCAACAGTACATTGAGGAAAACAACTAATGTTAACCATGCAAGTGTTCGTTATATCAGCAAATTCCATCATTGCTTGTTCACCTCAATTTTTTTTTAAGAATCTTAACAAACTAAAAATTAATTTGATGTGGCCTTACAAATATTTTGAAGATGATGTTCACTGGTGATACAATGATTATAATAATCCAGAGTGGAGTGGAATGTTTTTTGTCCCTGTCCAGATTGAGACAGGTCAATTCAAGAATGATGGAAGAAACCAGAGTGTCTAGAAAAAACCACCAATCCATGGCAAGCGAACTGGCAAACTTTTTCACACTATGATGTGCCTTGTTTGTGGCGAGAAGTTTGGTGATCCGTAAACATATGCTTTAGATCACTTGCCCTCAATAATCCAGTTTGTTAGGATCTCAGTATTGTGTATTAATTTTGAACCCATGAAATTTGCAGTTTTTATTTTTGATTTTGATTTATCTAAGAGCAAGTTATCGCACCTCCCAGGTTGTAGTTTTACAAAGACCGGTGGTCCATAAACATATAAACATGTGCTTTAGATAACTTGGCCACCTTGGCCTCAATAATCTAAAGAAGCTTGTGAGGATCTTAGCAATGTGTGTGTTAATTATGAACCTATGACAACTGCAGTTTTTAGTTTAGATTTTGATTTATCTAAGAGCAAGTAGTCAAACCTCCAAGGTTGTAGTTTTACAAATCCCTGTGGTCCGTAAACATGTGCTTTAGATAACTTGGCCACTGAGACCCTAATAATTCAATGATGTTTGTGAAGATCTCATTGTATATTTATTTTGCACCCATGAAAATTGCAGTTTTTAGTTTAGATTTTGATTTATCTAAGAGCAAGTAGTCAAACCTCTCAAGTTGTAGTTTTACAAAGCCTGGTGGTCCTTGTGCTTTAGACCACTTTGCCACCATGGCCCTAATAATCCAAATAATTTTGTGAAGATCTCAGCTTTATGTATTAAATTTGAACCAAGGTCCTAATAATTCAATGATGTTTGTGAGAATCTGGTCATTGTGTATTAATCATAAACCTATGAGAATTGTCTTGTTTTTATTTAAGATTTTAATGTATCTAAGAGCAAGTAGCAAATCTCCAAGGGTGTAGTTTTACAAAATGGTTGTGTTAGACCACTTGCCTCCGAAATCCCAATAATCCAAAAAAAATTGTGAAGATCTCAGCTTTATGTATTAAATTTGAACCAAGGCCCTAATAATTCAATGATGTTTGTGAGAATCTGGTCATTGTGTATTAATTTTTAACCCATGAAAATTGCAGTTTTTTATCTAAGAGCAAGTAGTCAAACCTCCCAGGTTGTGGTTTTACTTTGTGGCTTTGTAAAGGGTTAATCTACATACGTCAGTGTTAAAACATATAACACAAGATTTAGCCATCATACCGAGAACTCTAAACAAAAATCTACTCACACACAACACAAGCTTAAACTGCCATACCAAGAACTCTACATTTAAATCTCCTCGTAAAATATAAACTTGATATCGGCCCTTAAGATTACACGGGATTTAAACATTTAATGTAAAATTCAATAATACATCTATAAACACTTTCAGAAATATCTTATAAAAACGGCAGATTTGGATTTAAAAGATTCCTTTAGCTCTCATATATTGTGTAAAATATTTACAACTGGTATCAAAACTGAAGTATTACAGCTAACTTATGATATATTACTGGCTTAGCTTATCCAACACACAGCTGCTTCATAAGCACGTGATCTGTCTGTCCGTAGTTAAGATCATGTGATCTTAAATCAGTATATTTATGTGTATATTGCTTTCTGTGAAGTAGGGGTTTTTTGGGTGTGAGCATTACAATGGCTATTACGATGCTAGGCCTAGATTCACTAATCATTTCTAGAAGGACACATATTCATATGGAAGTTGGATAAGAAACAGCAAGACAGCACTCATTTCAGCAAAACATACCAATCCATGTCCAAATCACATTCCAAAAGCAAAGTAAAAACTTTGAAACTGGCAAATTTAGCAAGACAGCACTCATTTAAGCAAAACATACCAATCCATGTCCAAATCACATTCCTAAAGCAAAGTAAAAACTTTGAAACTGGCAAATTTAGCAAGACAGCACTCATTTAAGCAAACCATACCAATCCATGTCCAAATCACATTCCTAGAGCAAAGTAAAAACTTTGAAACTGGCAAATTTTAGTAGGTTAAATACATATGAACTTCCAGCAGGGAAGTGAGGCAAGGTCTGCTTTGAAATTGAGAATGAAAGGAACATGGAACTATGGGATGTCAAATAATTATATCCAGGGTAATCCAGGGTAATTCAACCATTGCACTGTCTTAAAATGGTGTTTATATTGTTTATATGTGGAAGTCGTTCAAATCAAACTGAATAACGCACTCTAGCAATGGAAGTTATAGCACTATAAACACTATTTTTTGACAGTTCAGTGGTAAAATTTACTTTTCACAATTTTTTAAATTTTTTTTTTTTTTTTTTTTTTTTTTTTTTTTTTTTTTTTTGGTTTTTTGCAACCTTGACCTTTACAATATGACCTTGGTTCATGACACACCTTTGGACCATGTTGATTATTCATGTGAAGTTTTATTACAATCATCCAAAGCAGCTATCAGATATGGTCTGGACATGATTTTACACAGACAGACATAGTAATTCCTATATACCCCCTCAAAGTTTGAGGGGATATAACAAGATTGTTTGCAATATTGGTGTCTAGTAGCTAGAACCACTATTAAATGATGTCAAGCAAAGATACAGCATGCTAATTGAGATTGGCCAAAATTTGACGTCTAAAGTTCCATAACTTCAGAACAAAATCAGTGTTCAATCTAGAGCGCGCCATTGCGGCATTCCCGCGATTTTCGTCAGTTTGACGCGCTGGGAACGATCCCCCGGGCTGAAACGGGCGTGTTGAATTTTTATCTTCCAAGATCATCCCAGTATTGTTTATCACAATATGTAATCACACAAAAATATATGACGTCATAGTTTTCTGTGGTGGTCTTTGTTAAAAGTGCGCTTTATGTAAGGAAGTCGTAGACACTCGTTTTCAAGCACCAAAGTAATGTTGATTATTTAGTCATCAAAGAAATTGGAAGCGTGACAGTTCAGCTGTCAGTTCCAAAGTTTTTACTTTGCTTCTGGATTGCGATTTCGGATATGGATTAGTATGTTTGTTTCTGATTATGAAGTGTGGTTTTGCAAGAGGGAAAACAAGCGAAAATCTTAAAAAACCATCCCACAAAATGACGATGA
This sequence comes from Anadara kagoshimensis, assembly GCA_021292105.1. NCBI lineage: Eukaryota > Metazoa > Mollusca > Bivalvia > Arcoida > Arcidae > Anadara > Anadara kagoshimensis. Next base: position 6,407,103 of record CM037864.1, read on the forward strand.
AACATCAGCAATTGTCGGCATCGTCATGCAGGTGTTGCAGTTGCACGTAAATTTCATCATGGTTGGTTAGCGGTACAAAGTACAAGAAGTGGCTAAATTATGACGAAAAAAAACAATGCATGACTACTGCTTTGTGTTTTTCATTGTCTGATTATCATTACAATACTTACTGTCATCTTATTTGTGAAATTGTTGTCTTTCGGTTAACATAATGTTGTGTCCTTCGTCATTAGGCATTGACCCCTTACTTTAAGAATCGGCCCCCTGTTAAAGGTTGCCTGGGCCAGCATGACCCCCTGTGTCCAATTTCTAGATTGAACACTGCAAAATACTAAACTACATTTACGATCCTTTAGTCTCTCGGTTTTTCGTAAAATTCTCTAAAACGAAACTTTTTATTGTAAAAGTAAAATCGTACATTTATTATACAATTCATGCCGTAATTAATTTTTAATATTTCTATCCTTAAACTTTTCTCAGTTTTGCCCCATACTCCGTAAATTTTGGTAAATTTTGAGCAATGACTGTTTTGTCCAAGTCCTACATTTCGGCCGAAACCATTTTGGACAGGGAAATACTGAGCTAATTTGCATAAGAAATACTTATCGTCAATATGTTGATACGCAACACTACACATGATTGACAAGGATATTGTTTTCATTAATTTGTTTATAAAATTACTCAAAATGGTTTAAAGTTATCAATAGTTATCAATATACATATGGTGTTATAAAGCTGCTCATATGAGTACTAAAAATTTATTTTTTTTTTTTTTTTTTTGTAGCATTCTTGCCACAATTCACGTGCAAATCATTATTTTAGACAACGTTCTCTCTCTCTCTCTCTCTCTCTCTCTCTCTCCTCTCTCTCTCGTTGTACCGTAATTCTTAAATGGTAAATTATGGTAACTACTTAAACTTCTAAATCGTGTGTACGGATAACTAGAAAGACTGCAAGAACTTTGTCAAATCTACTTGGTGGTTGGCAAAAACTACCGCATTCATGATCAGGTGTACACGTGTTGTTAAAGTCGGTCAACTTTGACTTTAGCAATTTGGTAACCGGATTATAATTAGAGGCGTACGTTAACAAATATTTCTGATCATTGTAGCAGAAAATATGAATTAAATAATAACGATAAATCAACAACTGTGTAGATTTTTAGAGACATTAACTCCAAAAAAGTTTCAGGAAAACTGGTTGTAACATTATTATACACGTGGTTGGGGGTGACTATCTTCTTAGAATAGAAGAAGGTTGTGTAAATGACCCGTAATGGAAACTGATTAGCATATGAAAAACCCTCTCACTCCTGTTTTTGGTATCGCCGCAAAGGTTAGGAAAATGGCACTAAAATAATTTACATAGAGATATCGACAGCGATATTAAAAAGTTTTAATATGAAGTAAAGATAGTAGATTAGACTCCGATTACAACAGGCCACATTACGGCATAGGCTTGTTTTCACAAAAAGCTATGATTTTTATTCACACGTTAACCCCATGAAAAGGGACAAAAACCAAGAGACTAATTGGTTGTAAACAGACTTTAGTAACTCGAGATAGGTATGCATTGCTGTTACCCTCTGCCATGGAAATTTAAATAAATGATATATAACTAGAGAAGTCGCTTACCGTTAAAGTGGAATTTAAGAATATTTTTGTTCCTAAGTCATAATTTTTCTTAAATATGCTTTGTGAAACACACCCCTGATGAGTTAAATATTTTGTTTCTGAATAATTGTGCATTTAATTTGATCTGAATCTCGATCTTTATTTTGTACATGTTGACAAGCAAGTAGAAATAAAAACTAGAGATTGTAACTGGGATACCAGTTACGTATGATTCCCCACCATCCATAAATAATTTATGGCATATATCTGATGAAAAGACCCTAGCAAGGTTAGCGCTGGGTTGTAAAAGTCTGTCGCCAAGGAAATCGCCAGTTGTAAAATTTTGTTGCCAATTTCATTACTGTGTCGCCAAAAAGGGTAAATCTTGTGATTTTCACGTCACATGCGTTTTTAATGTTGTGTATATATTGCCTTGATGAACAATTACATTTTAAAGGCAGTTGTGTATAAAGTACATTTGTACCGCGCGGACCTGGTAAACTAAAAAAATCATACCTTGATTGCTTTTTAAAATTTCTTTGAAAGTTAAAGTAGATTTGAATTAAAGTTTTCGGTTGAGAAAAATCGTACATTGGAAGGCCTTCTCGGCATAGAAAGTGACGTTTTCAATGAATTTTATTGAATAAGAAAACTCGTAGAACCACTCTCAGGCCTCTGATTTGGAGTCGCCGCGTTTTACAATGAATGAACACGTATAGGAGGGTTTGCGCTGGGCATCGTTAACTGCGATTTTTTTCTTTAACTTGCGACAAAACACGGCGCTTTGCGATTTTTCTGGCCACAAGTTTTCAAAGTTCACCGGTATCTTGGTCACCAGTAATTAACAGGTGATAACACATTAAAGCCAGTGACGGATTGGCGAGTGTCACTGAATAAACACAGTAATTGACGACTGAGTTGATTAAGATCGTTGTCTTAGGTGCGAATGTAATACCTTCTAATGATGGGCAGGTAGATCCAAGTAATATTGGAGCGTGTCGACACTGCCCTAGGATATACCCAGGTGCCCTCCCGATGTCGTCAGACAGTATAAACACCGATGGACTCGGAATTATTGTAAAATCCAAAATAAATATAATAAAAGTTACCCTTTGTGATGTTTATTTAATATTTTTCTAAAAAGTTTATTGATTAATAATCGTGATTCAATGCGCAATACACATCATAGGAGGCCATCTGTTTGTATTTTAATTACGCAACTTATATCGGTTATTCCTATATGTTTGAGGTTCATGATCATAACGATACATCTACTCAGTAAAAATAGTAAAAGACGGACATTTTTATATGAAGCATGTATGTTAACTCTGTGATAGTGTGTGAAATAGATCGACGCTGTATATATAGTCCGATTTAAAAGACCCCTCTATTGAAAAAAAAACGTACTTTTCAACACGTTGAGGTACATATTAGTTTAGTGTATTATACGGAATAAAATCTCATATTTTATTTCCGCATCTAAAAGACTCAGATCTTCATTGCTCTATAGATTATTTAGGTGTTTTTGATGCAAAAAAAATAAAGCCGACTCTCGTTAATTCGAAATCGGTTGAATCGAAATTTCGCTTAAATCGAAATGATACAAATGGTCCCGTCCGATCGCTATGTATTTCTATGTAAATTTGTTTGTTAATTCGATATGCCGAATTTGAAGCGAATTTTCAGTCCAAATTACGAAATATTAAGAAAATTCCCATGTTTAAATCGAAGTGAACTTTCAGTCCAAATTACGATAATTCCAATGTTTAAATCGAATAAAAAAGACACAAAAATATTTTATCTTAAACTTGAACAATACCTGAAATAATTGTCCATCTCTTATTTGAAAGTGTTAATAGTAACAGAGTGGCGGCTTACTCGGAAGATTCATTTCCGACTAAAACTACAAATTTTTGTACTCGACATACCGGTCATAAGAAAGTGTCAGTCAGTAAAAGGAGACATTTCATTGGTATAAACTTAAAAAAGTGGGCAGTCTTCTACTTCCACAGTCAGTGATTAACAGAAAACCCCCAGGCCATTTGATCTATCAAGGCAAATTGTATACACCATTCATCTCATTGTGTAAAGTTTTAAGTACAGGCGTGTAACGTGACAAGCTGTGGTTTTAAAAATCGCCAAGTTTTTAACAGTCACTAATCGGATTAACTCATAGGTGAAAGCATTGACTTGGTATAATTAAGGTGTCGTAACCAACTTATGTCCATTCAGAATTGGTTTCCCCGGGTATTTAACTACGTATTTATTTACACCCACCCACCCACCTTCAAGATAACGAAAATGAACGCGTCTTGATTATCTACACAGACAACAGATTATTGGTAGCAAATTTCATCTAAATCCATTAAGCCGTTCCCGAGATATGCGTCAGCATATGGTCTTGAGAGAAGAAGAATACTAAGAATAATAAAAATAATAATAATAATAAGAAGAAACAGAACGAAAACAATATGATTCCCCACCTTCGGTGGTGGGGAATCATAATAATTTAAACAAAACAACTGACAACCATGATGTAGTGTATTAAAGATTTTCTGACAATCATGACAAAATGTAAGACAAAAATTTTTACGCTTCATTAAGGAAATCTAAAACTTCACTAAATTTTAACTCATTTTCCCAAATATTTTCAATAATTATGAGATAAAATTCTCTTAAGATAGCACATTCCAATAAATAATACTTATAGCCAATCAATAAGTGAATATTTGAGATTTAACACTAAATCTACAATAACCTCTCCTAAATACTGAGTCTAGATGAAGGTGCTCCCCCAGTGTGAGGGATTGTAATATTTCTCAAAATAAACTTAGTATCTATATACATGATATACTGATAACCCATTATCGTACGATGGGTAATATGTCATAACATTAAGTCCGCAGCTTATCCTAATAATTTATTGAGCTTTTTCTATTTGATATTAAATATTTTCACACACAGTTATGTCCATTGGTGCATCAGACTCAATTTTTTTCTTTTTCTAAGAGGTTAAAGTTTTCAAATTATTATTGCATTAGACTCAAAAAAATTTCTTCAAAATTTTGAGGTGTTCAAATTTTTCAAATTTGACACGATTACAAGAAACTATTTCGGAACCAAATAAGAAATTACTTTTTAGTTTCTAAAAGTTCCACTTTTTACTTTCTTCACATCTGACAGCTTGTATTATAGCTTATGATCCATGATAATTTTTCTGTTTCATCTGCTAGGAAGGATGCTGGGTAATTTTAATGTTTTGATTGCTAGTGAAGTCCCAGGGCCTGCTTCCACTATACTAGTATTTTCTTAACTAAGATTTTCCTTGACTTAAATCTGGCAAATTTATAACCTTCATAATTTTATTAATTGTTAAGATATTTTGGAAATTTAAGGTGTTGTTTATGATTATATCAACGTTATGACATCTGCATTTAGTTTTGAAAAAAAATTGTTTTTAGTTCCAAAAAGAGCTTGCCAAAATTAGCTAAATTTAAGTTAAGGACAATCATTATGAAACTGGGGCCAGGTAATATTTCAGTTTCCACTGCTAGTATAATACATGATAAATTGTCTCGAGTTTCGACTACTAGTTACAAGTACCGTAGTAGGATTCTGGATAATTTTTATCCATTTTGACTGCTAGTAGGACACACACAGTGGATTTTTTTTTCTGTTCTTGACAGCTAAAATCTGGAAGCTTTTTTTCTGGATTAACACACATCTATAAACCATAGTTTACTTAGACTTATAAAGAAGTGGACACACTTAACCTTAATCTACAGGTTTATCTAAAACAACAAATTCCACAATGGTCAAGACAACCTGCAGTGTTAAAAGTCTGTGATGGTCAATCTGATAGTTGTAATCCTATGTCCAATCTTTTAATGTGTGGTCAAACAACATGGTCAATATTCCGGCCAAATTTTCTAAACATACATAAGTGGACAAATTGTTTTTCTAATCTGTTGATAAACTCTGACTGACCAAGACAGCTGACCAATACATCTTACAAATTCCGTCACCTGTCCAAAATGACCACAACCTTTATCAAGTTTTGCATTTAAAATAAACATTTAAGTGGACACAAACTGACCATTATCTCCAAGGGATTATATAGGGTTAGGCTTGAGATTATAAAACATTTTAAATTGCTAAGCAACATGACTGAGATGATGAATAATAGGATAGCGGACATCAGACAAATTTTTTTGCAAATAACAGACTATCATAAATCATAAGATGGTGTTTTTTTGTGAATAAGAGTACCAAACATGGTTTTGTGAAATGAAAGATTTAGGACTTTGAAATTCTGTTATTAATAATTAAAATTTTTCGTTTCAATTTTGTATTAAACTGTCTTTTACTATTAGAAATTAAATGTAAATAAAAGATTTTGAGGGTAAATTTGACACTAAACTAGAAAAAGATGCCAAGCTTTGGACCCCTTCCTAACTGAAGAGAGACATATGTTGAACACTAGCTGAACCGCTATTAAATGGTGAAATTTTAAATGACCTGACAATGTCATAGGGAGGTGGGAATTTGAAAACTGTTATCATTATTGTCTAAGCTCTTTAAAACTACAAACAATCATCTTGAAATAAAATACCCATCCTAAAAACAATACACATTATCAGTTAATCATTTTTACCTGGGTCCTTAAAATTACTAAATTTGGGGCCAAAATGGGCCGAGTACCCAGTCAAAAAAACTACTCTTAAAATTAATAACTTTTCTTATTTTCAGTTTATAGAGTACAAATTTCTGTCATATCTGTCGTATGACGATTTTGTCCTTTTAATTTTAAAACCCAAATGAACATCCCTTGACTCCCATACCAATAAAAGCCATTAAATGCTAATAATTTACCCAATGTGATGGGCCCCAGATTCTGCATCAAAATGGGGTGGGACAGCCATGCTACTTGAAATAACTTCAGGATTTATATTGAAATAATAAAAACAAGTAAAATATTCCAATAATACTAGACATAAGGTCTAGTGTTGCTGCTTGAAATACTCATAAATTCTTCAAAAAACAAAATGTCTGCCAGTGTTTATCGTGTTTGTTTGGGACAGGGTGATAACATTTTTATCAACATGATAAAATATCACTTTACACCTACTTAGTGACCAGGTCAAAGAGAGCTGTGTGAAAAAGAATTAAGATACAATTATCAACGACAAAGTTTTACGCAATGGTAGATATGATATACCTATGTCTGACCTAGGTCTGGCTTTTGTGAATTACAGCTGAGGGAGATTTAAATCATTACTATCATCTATTAATCATTTAGGTATTACAGATTAATTCAATCACATTTAGTTACTAGTAGTTTGAGTAGCTGTATGGTCATGTGAACAAGAGCTGTCAGAAGAACACTATAGCTTGTCGTCACAATAATAAAATAAAAAACCGTACACCGTGGCCCGTACATGTCAATTACAAATGTGTTATTACCACATATTTTGTATACCTATATTTTATAGTATACATGTACATGGGCTTTATAACTTTATTTTTGGCTATAAATACATCAATGTAGTGGTAATTAAAGTATATCTAATAGAAACTTGTCATTTGGGTCAAAAAATAGATTATTTTGATAAAAACGTAAATACAGTTTTAGATTGGCCATTTTGTTTTTGCAGTTCATCATGATCAAGATCGATCATCATTCATTTAGACAGCAACTTTTAGGAAAACTATCAATAAAATTTTGTTTTTATACAAAATTAGACTATTTAATCCTAATTCAATCAATGTATGAATTTACATGCATACAGTTATATGGGTATAAGAAATACGTGTTTATAACATCCACCAATAAAATAAACTTTTGCCTAAACTGCTAATACTTATTCAACAAATAAATTTCATATGAGGCAAATAAAAAATTCAGCAATAAGTAAGATGACAGAAAGTCATTATGACAATTGTTTACTGTACAGGGAAACCGACCTTAACAGCCACCTCTATATAAGGACCACCTGCTTTTAAAAGCCAGAAATTTTTTGTCATTTTGTTATTTGAACCTGTATATATAATAAGGGCCACCTGGCCATAAAAACCACATTTATTGGTTTCCTTAGGTGGCATTTAAAGACAGGTTTGACTGTATAAAGTTCACAGAATCTGTAAGACCTTAAAATCAAAACACTAACATGCCAGTTTATGTTTAAATTATAATCTTAAAAGCAAAGTAAAAACTTTGAAATTAAGTGAAACATTTGAACTTCCACCAGGAAAGTGAGGCTGAGTGCTCTGGAAGAGTATGGTAAGCACCTCCTGTCTAGCTTAAACTGATGCAATGTGTCATTATGAGGCATGGAATTTAACTGTTATAGTGAATAACATATTAGTATGCTACTTTTGATGACTAAAGGGAAATAACTCCTAAATCATTCACATGGTTTCTTAGATACTTTCAATTTTTATTTTGTTGTTTTTTAATGAAATGAACAATCCTTTTTGTGTCAAAAGAGCACTATATTTAAGCAATGTTAAGAGAGTTCATACTTTATTTTATTAAAATTAAAAAGAATAAAATCTTTTTTTTCTTTCTTCCTTTTCGGGAGGGACAAGGAGGGATGGGGGGATTATGCCTAATCAATTTGTAAAACTGGAAGCTTAGGTAAATTATGGTTTATAATATGAACTGATTGGAGAGTTTTTGACAATTCCTGTATATGCCTAAAAACTTAAATTTTGCAGTGGGTGGGTTTGGTAATTATTAAGGAATACAAAGCAATTGTTATCTAAAGAAGTGTAGCCAATCTAAAATTTACTTTGTCATGCACAGGTTTCTAAAGTGAACATGAATTAGTGCCTCACACCCACTAACTACAAGAGGCGCCTCGCTGTAATACCTAGCTACCACAGAACCTTTGTGTAATGCACAATCTATCTAGTTTAGTAATAGGAATCTTAAAGGTTATATATTCAGTTTTTTATGACAAAACATGAAAGAACCAAAGTACTAAGATTATCAACTATAAACAACTTGTCAACATTTTTTAAAATCAAATTTAAATCTAAAGTAGTTGTATTAAATATAACAACATGCCTAACATTGAGAAATGTGTGTATCTAGGGTTCTTCTAAGTTATAATTTATCTCAATACATGTCAGAACAATTTTCTGATTTTGTTTGTGAATTACAGAAAAAATATTATATTCTTACTGAGTTATTTTAACTGGTGTCATAAAACTATAAATCTAAGGTATAAAGGATGATATTTTTATGAATTTAGCACAAAGTGATTTACAAAACAAACCAATATTAAACACCACAAATAGTACATGTATAAACCATGGCAACCAACAGCAATCAAGTAAACCAAGATACCAAGGCAACCAACAGAAACCATGGCAACCAACAGCAATCAAGTAAACCAAGATACCAAGGCAACCAACAGAAACCAAGACAGCCAACAAGGCAACCAACAGAAACCAAGACAGCCAACAAGGCAACCAACAGAAACCAAGACAGCCAACAAGGCAACCAACAGAAACCAAGACAGCCAACAAGGCAACCAACAGATACCAAGACAGCCAACAAGGCAACCAACAGAAACCATGGCAACCAACAGCAATCAAGTAAACCAAGATACCAAGGCAACCAACAGAAACCATGGCAACCAACAGCAATCAAGTAAACCAAGATACCAAGGCAACCAACAGAAACCATGGCAACCAACAGCAATCAAGTAAACCAAGATACCAAGGCAACCAACAGAAACCATGGCAACCAACAGCAATCAAGTAAACCAAGATACCAAGGCAACCAACAGAAACCATGGCAACCAACAGCAATCAAGTAAACCAAGATACCAAGGCAACCAACAGAAACCATGGCAACCAACAGCAATCAAGTAAACCAAGATACCAAGGCAACCAACAGAAACCAAGACAGCCAACAAGGCAACCAACAGAAACCAAGACAGCCAACAAGGCAACCAACAGAAACAAGGCAATCAAGATACAAAGGAAACCAACAGAAGCAAAGTAAACCCAGATATCATTGTGCAACCAACAGATAACAAGGCAACCAGGAGAAACCAAAGTAACTATTAGAAACCAAGACAACCAACAGATACCAAAGCAACCAGCAGAAACCAAAGTAACTATTAGAAACCAACAGAAACTGAAGCAACCAACAGATACCAAGGTAACCAGCAGAAACCAAGGCTACCAATAGATACCAAGGCACCAAGCAGATAGGTAGACAGCCAGGATAAACCAAAACAACCAGGAGAAACCAAGGCAACCAACAAATACCAAGGCAACCAGCAGAAACAAGGGCAACTAGCAGAAACCAAGGCAACCAGGAGAAACCAGGGCAACCAGCAGAAACCAAGGCAACCAGGAGAAACCAAGGCAACTAACAGATACCAAGGCAACCAGCAGAAACCAGGGCAACCAGCAGAAACCAGGGCAACTAGCAGAAACCAAGGCAACCAGGAGAAACCAGGGCAACCAGGAGAAACCAAGGCAACTAACAGATACCAAGGCAACCAGCAGAAACCAGGGCAACCAGCAGAAACCAAGGCAACCAGGAGAAACCAAGGCAACCAGCAAAAACCAGGGCAACAAGCAGAAACTAAGGCAACTAGGAGAAACCAAGGCAACCAACAGATACCAAGGCAACCAGCATAAACAAGTGTAACCAGCAGAAACCAAAACAACTTCTAGAAACCAAGACAACCAACAGGGACCAAAGCAACTAGCAGAAAACAAGGCAACCAACAGATACCAAGACAACCAGGAGAAACCAAGGATCCATACTTGTGATCCATAAACATGCACTTTTGACCACATAGCCCCAAAATCAATCTAGGAAGAGGCTTCAGTCCATTAGAAGGAAAATGTCTCCATATTAGACTCCCTTAGGATACCCCAAAAATCAGCAAACTAGCTTCATCAAAATTTAAACTGATACAAAACAAGAGACAACTCTAAGGAGTAGGTTAAGTCTGGAGGTCAAACCTGCATTAGTAACCAAGGGTGGGTGTGCCTACATGTAAATATATAATATACAAAGGTGATAATATCGCCGTTTTTATCAAAACCCTCCTGCTAACATCTAAGACTAAAATTTTAAAGATAAAAAAATACAAGTGTAAAAGTCACCTTAAATAAAGGTATTTTCCATTTAATGGCTTTAAAAAGATTGGAAAAAATCTATTAATCTCACTTGAAATCCTTGACGAGTTAGGATAATAACGACCAGTTAAGATCATAATGACACCATTTACAACACAAGGACTACGTATCCCTCATGTGTTTTATTTAAACAGATTAGAATTCTGTCAATACTGTCAACTCAATATATATTTTAAGTGAATATTTGTAAAATATTTGCTACATGCACTGACTCATTTCTGGAATTCTTTTAAATAAAAAATAAGATTTCAACCTAAAGGTTTATCAAACACTAGATCTAAAATAAGATTCCAACCCTAGGTCTTTCTAATCATAAGGCCCTAGTAGCTCACCTAACTTGATATTAATTCTGTAAGTGTATTATGAAATCATGTCCCTATTTCTGTTGTCTTTGTGGATATCAAGATCCCCAAAAAACCAATATCATCCAGGAATAAAGTAGGATTTCTGGTCATTTTCATATTTTTAATTGGTTTGTGTTGCCAAGTGGTTCATTTACATTTAACCAGTTTTGTGCCTTGTTCTAAAACAGTTTCCTAATGTCTGCCAGGACTTTGGCACACCCTCAGTTAAATTTCATAGATATTTTCTTAAGATAATCCAAGGGGAACATCTTCAAACAGGTTAAGATATCCAAAAGATATCTTAAACAGGGTCTTCATGGTGTCCCAAAGAGAGCATTTTCAAACAAGGACCTCAATACAACTACAGGACATATTCGAACAGGGCTAATGTCCAAAGGATGGCGTCTTCAAACAAGACTGATGTCCAATGAAAAACATCTTACAACTGGGTTTTCAAGATGTCCCAGGAAGTGTATCTTCAAACAGGGGCCCTAGGGAGTACATCTTCAAACAGGGGCCAAGATGTCCAAAGAGAGTAAACCTTCAAACAGAACAATCAAGATGTCCCAAGAAGGGCATCTTTAAACAGGGGCCAAGATGACCCAAGGAGGGCATCATCAAACATAGTCCTCAAGATGTCCAAAGGAAGTCATCTTCAATCAGCATGATCATGGCAGTCACATAGAGAGTCATCTTTAAATAGGGCCCTCAAGATATCCAAAGCCCAAGGAGGACATCTTCAAACAGGGTCTTCCAGATGTCCCAAGTAGGGTATCTTCAAACAGGGTCCTCAAGTTGTCCCAAGTAGGGCATCTTCAACATGTTCAAAAAGGGTCCTAAAATATCCCAAGGAGGGCATTTTCAAACGGGGACCTCAAGATATCCCAAGGAGGACATCTTCAAACAGGACTCACTAGTATCAAGAAATCTCAAGGAGGGCATCTTCAAACAGGGACCTCAAGGAGGACATCTTTAAACAGCACTCAATATCAAGATCACAAGGATCGCATCTTCAAACAGGACCTCAAGATAGCCAAAGGGAAGGCATCCACAAACAGGGATATTTCCAAAGGACATCTTAAAACTTGATTCTCAACATGTCCCAAGGAGTGCATCTTCAATCAAGGCTGATGTCCTAAGGAGGGCATCGTCAAACAGGGGCCAAGATGTCTCAAGGGAGGGAACCTTCAAACAATGCACTCAAGATGTCCTAAGGGGGGAGCCTCAAACAGAGTTCTTAAGATGTTCCAAGCAATGCATATTAAAACAGGGTTGATGTCCGAAAGAGGGCATCTTTAAACAGGTTCCACTGTATATCATAGTATAGTGATTCCATTCTGAGAAAGAAGTAACCATATCATTAAACTTAGAGTGTTTTATTTTGATATTTCAGACTTAATACATGTGCAAACTGTTAAATTACCTGTCAATATTTTATCTTAAATTCCATTTAATCCGAAGTTCAAATTTTCGATTGGTGTGTAGGCGTTACGATTTATATTATCCTGTTTAAATCATATTGCGACATATTAAGTGTTCTCCAATAATACAAAAAATATTTCATCAAAGTACACTTATCATGTTTTTACTTCATAATAATGGCAACACCTCTGTCACCTTTGTCACCATGACCTAGAAGTAATGCAGTATAAGTTTAATTATGTACAATGGGAGGCAACTCTCACTATCACTTGGAAAGTTACTCGTAACTAAACATGCTTGAGTAGAATGGAGTGGAGTTTCACAGTCAAGTCAAAATCGTTTCACTGGAGGAAACCACTGGCCTTTGAAAAGTCCTCCCACTGGGAACTGTCCTAAGTGGATTCAAGTCAAAATCGTTTCACTGGAGGAAACCACTGGCCTTTGAAAAGTCCTCCCACTGGGAACTGTCCTAAGTGGATTCAAGTCAAAATCGTTTCACTGGAGGAAACCACTGGCCTTTGAAAAGTCCTCCCACTGGGAACTGTCCTAAGTGGATTCAAGTCAAAATCGTTTCACTGGAGGAAACCACTGGCCTTTGAAAAGTCCTCCCACTGGGAACTGTCCTAAGTGGATTCAAGTCAAAATCGTTTCACTGGAGGAAACCACTGGCCTTTGAAAAGTCCTCCCACTGGGAACTGTCCTAAGTGGATTCAAGTCAAAATCGTTTCACTGGAGGAAACCACTGGCCTTTGAAAAGTCCTCCCACTGGGAACTGTCCTAAGTGGATTCAAGTCAAAATCGTTTCACTGGAGGAAACCACTGGCCTTTGAAAAGTCCCCACTGGGAACTGTCCTAAGTGGATTCAAGTCAAAATCGTTTCACTGGAGGAAACCACTGGCCTTTGAAAAGTCTCCCACTGGGAACTGTCCTAAGTGGATTCAAGTCAAAATCGTTTCACTGGAGGAAACCACTGGCCTTTGAAAAGTCCTCCCACTGGGAACTGTCCTAAGTGGATTCAAGTCAAAATCGTTTCACTGGAGGAAACCACTGGCCTTTGAAAAGTCCTCCCACTGGGAACTGTCCTAAGTGGATTCAAGTCAAATCGTTTCACTGGAGGAAACCACTGGCCTTTGAAAAGTCCTCCCACTGGGAACTGTCCTAAGTGGATTCAAGTCAAGATCGTTTCACTGGAGGAAACCACTGGCCTTTGAAAAGTCCTCCCACTGGGAACTGTCCTAAGTGGATTCAAGTCAAGATTGTTTCACTGGAGGAAACCACTGGCCTTTGAAAAGTCCTCCCACTGGGAACTGTCCTAAGTGGATTCAAGTCAAGATCGTTTCACTGGAGGAAACCACTGGCCTTTGAAAAGTCCTCCCACTGGGAACTGTCCTAAGTGGATTCAAGTCAAGATTGTTTCACTTGAGGAAACCACTGGCCTTTGAAAAGTCCTCCCACTGGGAACTGTCCTAAGTGGATTCAAGTCAAGATCGTTTCACTGGAGGAAACCACTGGCCTTTGAAAAGTCCTCCCACTGGGAACTGTCCTAAGTGGATTCAAGTCAAAATCGTTTCACTGGAGGAAACCACTGGCCTTTGAAAAGTCCTCCCACTGGGAACTGTCCTAAGTGGATTCAAGTCAAAATCGTTTCACTGGAGGAAACCACTGGCCTTTGAAAAGTCCTCCCACTGGGAACTGTCCTAAGTGGATTCAAGTCAAAATCGTTTCACTGGAGGAAACCACTGGCCTTTGAAAAGTCCTCCCACTGGGAACTGTCCTAAGTGGATTCAAGTCAAAATCGTTTCACTGGAGGAAACCACTGGCCTTTGAAAAGTCCTCCCACTGGGAACTGTCCTAAGTGGATTCAAGTCAAGATTGTTTCACTGGAGGAAACCACTGGCCTTTGAAAAGTCCTCCCACTGGGAACTGTCCTAAGTGGATTCAAGTCAAGATCGTTTCACTGGAGGAAACCACTGGCCTTTGAAAAGTCCTCCCACTGGGAACTGTCCTAAGTGGATTCAAGTCAAGATCGTTTCACTGGAGGAAACCACTGGCCTTTGAAAAGTCCTCCCACTGGGAACTGTCCTAAGTGGATTCAAGTCAAGATCGTTTCACTGGAGGAAACCACTGGCCTTTGAAAAGTCCTCCCACTGGGAACTGTCCTAAGTGGATTCAAGTCAAGATTGTTTCACTGGAGGAAACCACTGGCCTTTGAAAAGTCCTCCCACTGGGAACTGTCCTAAGTGGATTCAAGTCAAGATCGTTTCACTGGAGGAAACCACTGGCCTTTGAAAAGTCCTCCCACTGGGAACTGTCCTAAGTGGATTCAAGTCAAGATTGTTTCACTTGAGGAAACCACTGGCCTTTGAAAAGTCCTCCCACTGGGAACTGTTCTAAGTGGATTCAAGTCAAGATCGTTTCACTGGAGGAAACCACTGGCCTTTGAAAAGTCCTCCCACTGGGAACTGTCCTAAGTGGATTCAAGTCAAGATTGTTTCACTTGAGGAAACCACTGGCCTTTGAAAAGTTCTCACACTACAAACTGTCCTGAGTGGATTCAAGTCAAGATTGTTTCACTGGAGGAAACCACTGACCTTTAGCAAGTGAACTGACACACTGTCTAACACAAGGAATTGTACTGAGTGGATTCATACAGATCCTAATGTGAAAACTGTTCATCTTTTTTCTTACTGAGATTAAAGGTTTTCACTCTTGGTACTCCAGTTTTCTCTCCTCTAGCTAAACTGACAGCCTCAATGTGTAAGAAATAATCATGAACAGGGCCTTAAGCACCATTTCAACTCAAATAACTGACTTAAAAGCAAATTTAATAATTTAAATTCTTATTTCATACAAAGCTTCAAAAGTTTATAAAAGTACATAAAAATGTATTTTTAAGTTAGAGCGCTTTAACTCTGAATGGATGAATAAAATCGTTCTATAGCAGTCTTTAATTTAGATGGAGCATTGGCACTGTTGTCCCCAAATGCATATACAATACAGGCGCGTAGCTAGGTAAAAATTATGTGGATTCAAATAATAACAAACATTGGTACAAAATACATGCTTGGGGGAGTCAGGTGGATTCCCCCGTTAAAAACGTGAAATATTGATGTCAAATGGTGCAATCTGGTGGCATTTTTTAATGAAATTGGCTTAATCTAAAGGCAAGTTTTGACAGTTATTTTAACATGTTTAACAAAGATACGTTTTTTTCTGGAAACTTCGGACGGCTGCAATTGGAAGTAATCAAATCAAAAACTAATCCAAATCCAGTCCCAAAGCAAAGTAATACACATGTATTTGAAACTGACAAATTAAGTTAAACACGTGAACTTCCGCACGCAAGGGAAGCGAGACGGAATGCCCTGGATACATCCGCCAAGCGTAAAAAGAATATGGAACTATGGCAAGTCAAATATATCCAGGATGGATACATTACACTTATCAATATTTGGATGACAGTCATAATTTGTTTAAGGCTTGATAAGCATAAAGACTTACAATATCCCTGAGTCAACAATTATTTGTGAGCAGCTAAACTGTTACCATAGTGGGAACACGCTCTACCATACCGTATGATTTGAGAAACAAATACATCATAAGCAGGAGCAGGTATATTACTATAGAAAAGGAAATTTGACAATAGAAAAATTGAAGTCATAACGTTTGCCATACAGTTCCAAATGTAGCTTTTCGCGTGGACGTCATTGTATAAATCTAAATATGATGCAGACATTGCAGAATCAGCTGTATCTTTTATTTCAAGTTCACTAGGATAGATGACATTCACATAATCTCCAAATAGGTTTATTAAGAGATAGAGTTTCATCTATATATCTGCATGTGGCGTTGAATGATGTGTGACAGTTAACAAGGCTCTGCATAGATACTGCTTCATACTAATACAGCAACAAATAAGCAAGCAATGGTGCACATTTTGTGTCCATTAGAATATCAATTGTTTGTTGAAAAATTATCTTACAAAACACAACAAATATGTTGGCTATAAAATATCTTTTGCATTTTGTTGATGGTATCTTCATTAAATTTGTGTTTGCTGGAATCTGTGTGGTGCTTGACAAACTAACCAGAAACCAGAATGTCTGTTCATCACTAGATATAGATATTTGTATCATGGTCTACCGTGTTTTTTCTTTCTTTATTTTTATTATTATTTTGTTTTTGTAAAAGAATGACAAGTGTATATTAAGTAAATTACACAAAACAAAAACCTGAAAATGATCGATCGATTGAAACTTTTGCTGGATTACAATGGTAAATGATACTATAGTGGGACGAATTGTTACTGTATTTTGTATTTGTAAGAGAATTAATATCATTACCATGACATGTTCTCTGTGAAGAAATGCTTCGAGCAGAAAATCTACGAAAAAGTATTTTCTTTAAATAAAAAATTATGTGGACGCTGTGGCGTACTGGCGTATAGGTAGCTACGCGCCTGCAATAAAATCTTGATTCACTGCCACCATTTGGACAGTCAAACTTTGGCATTATAAAGGGATTTGGCAATGAATTGGGGGAGGCGGACAAAGCAAAACATAAGCTAAATGGATTTTGGGACTTCCAGATAGTGTGGCAATAAGCAAGGTGGCAAAGTTATCGAGGGGCATTATAACAAGGTTTTACTGTATATAGACAATATTTCAGTTAACAAAAAGTTCTTTTCAGACATGTTTCACATGTTATTTTAATTAACAAATTGACTTACCTATTGAGGTGTGCAAATCTATGTTTATAATTTTGACTTCTAACAATATGACCGGTTTCCTCATCCTCAAGCTCCATACCATAAAAATCTAGCATCATTTTGTAGACTTTAGCACTCTGGCTTTGGCCTTTGGGTTTTCTTGTATTGCCTAGGTGCATCATGGGAAAATAGAATTTTACAGATGAAAAAATAATTACGTATATGACAGTAACCATAGAAACCAATAACATATGTTGCAACAACCCCCCCCCCCAAAAAAAAAAAGAATAACAAACAATACATATGATAAACACCAGTTACCACTGATTATAAAAATCAGCATAGTGTAACTCTGATCTGTCACTTACTGTGGTAGACTCAAATACCAAAAATCAGCTCAACATCTGCAAGTGTTTAGTAAAAATGTGTGGAAAACTTAGACCGGTGAACAAAGACTAAAAAACATTTCGCCCTCTGTAAAGGGTGGATTGTTATCAGATTTAATGTTGTTAATTATTACAGTAAGATTCAGGGCTGGTGTTGTGCCTGTATCGTTTTCTATTTATTCATCAATCTTGCTCTTTATAATATTTCATGGGAATTGAAGCATGTCAGCAATAACATTTCTTACTTTGCTCAGTCTGTTTCAATGGGTTTTTTAGTTGTAAGCATCCTCCGTAGTAGTCACAGGTGGCTTTCTCTTATTCAAACTTCACAGAGGTGTCTTTAGCGTGTAGAGAGACACAGGACCTCAGTTTTGAGTCTCATTCAAATGACTATAATAGTATTTCGCTTTTTACAGCTCTAGTATGGAAAGGAGATGAAAATCACCTCAGAAAAGTTCAAAGTCCCGAGTGAGGTTTCGAACCCCCAACCCTTGACTTCAAAGCCAGTGATAGTACCACTCGGCCATGTCTGCCCAAAAATATATGGAAGTTTCACGAATTTGTGTATCATCCTTGCGCAGGGGCCATGCTAATCTTTTCTGAATTGTTCTTAATTTTAATATATGTACTGCCAAAACATACACATTTTGAGATAATTTTGAGTTACCTAGCTCAGGTTGGCAAACCATATATATATATTTACAAAATTAATATGGACCTGCTAAGTGTAATATTTGGTATGTAATAATCTATCAAGCTTTAAACAATATACATAATTATATACATTACCTTTGCTTCATGTAGCTGTAATTCCTGTGCGTGCCAATTCATCCCAGATTCTCTTATGGGAAATATCCTGATGGAAAAAATTTACAAGATAGTACAATTTATTCTCTAGAAATCTGAGATTTAGACATATTCAGATTATGTGAGGTATGTTTTAGTCTGAAATATTCACAAGAAGAAGTTTGTTTCTTGGATTTTTTACTTTTAAATCGAATTTGCAGATAGAAAAAATTTTGAAATGAATATTAACTCTTTAGCCAGGTTAAATTTAAACATTTTGAAAATTTCAAAAAATGGGAATTTACTGATGCAAGTTAGCAAGTGTCAGCAACAAATGGCCAGTAATTAAGCATGATTAAGTCTAAATAAAACAGAAAATGCAAATAACAAGAATTCAGCGAAAAAAATAGATGTCTCACCTGGTTAGTTTTTGATCAAGTTGAAATTACATTTTTAAAATTCACTCTTGTCACAATATCAATGTTAAATTTTGTTAAATGTTCAAGTTACATATGATAATGCTGATCATGTGGTGACTGATCTTCTACACTGTATATAACATGAAGATTTATCATAACACATTTAGTACTCAAAATAATACTGGATTAATACCAAATGCATTTCATTAAAAAAAACTACCGGTATATTTTTTTCAAACAAATACATTTGATTTCCAATAAAACTGGATTACTGAATTGAACCAAAATAATATTTTATAATGTAATATATAACAGAACAAAATGCATTTTCTCAACATTACATTATATTTTTAACCCCAAAAATATATTTGAAACATTAGCTTACATACTCATTTAGTCATACTTAGACCAAGTTGCAAATTTCATTCAAATAAGAGTGTTTAAGAGATATGGACTTATACATACAACTTTCACATTTTCTGAAAATTCCTGTTTTCTCTGTATTATTTCTTTATCATAACTAAACTGCATGATTAAACTGTGTTGCAAATTTCATTCAAATAACAGTGATAGTTTAACAGATATGGACTTTAACATACAACTTTCACATTTTGACATGCCTATGTCGGAAAAGTAAAACCGAAGTCTTGAAAGGTGAGACAAAAACAGTAATGCCCTTAAGGGGAATCAAGGAAACCTGGTATCAAGGAGGACAGTGAATACTGCTCTGTGTGTTCCCTTCACTCTCAATTGTGATTACACATGTGACAGATGTAGCTAGCTAAACAGGAGGTACTTACCCCTCCAGAGCACCAGGGCTCACTTTCCTGGTAGAAGTTCACATGTTTTACCTAATTTGTCAGTTTCAAAGACAAAGCTTTTACTTTGCCTCTAGATTGTGATTTAGACATACATGTAGATTAGTATGTTTGTTTTTTATTATACCATCAACAAGAAAACACTTTTTTTCACAAACATAACGACCATTGCCATAACAGAATGTAAGATTTCAAGTAATAATTTTACCATTGAATGTATCCATGATGTACTTCTAGACGACTGTAATCTCCCCACCATTTCTTATGTATAATATCAATGTAGTCACCTGAAACAAAAAAAATATCATTACAATGGAATTTACAAAATTCTACAGTCTACCCCACATTAGCCATTAACAGTCACCTGTCTATAATGCCTCCCTTCATAAATCAGGCACCTTTAATCAGACCCATTGGGTTTCATCAGTCCCATGCTATTTTATTATTTAAAACACCTCCCAGTCCGCTGTCTATGGGGACAGTCAGCTGTTTCCTTCCATATAATGGCCAGGTTTCATCAATCCCATGCTTATTTATTATTTAAAACCCATTTCCACAGCAGTAACCTGTCTAATGTGGTTAGCCAGGTACTTCTGGTCTACATAATTTTCAGCACATTTACAGAACACATGTTGTATATCCAATCTTTGTTATCAATCTCTATATACGAACATCTTGTCACAGACTGACATTATATTTCAATGAACTGTTAAAAGTTTAGTTTTGCAATGATGTAAATTGATGGCGTGGTCATCAAAAGCAACACAGACATGCTTATGTTTGTTTTGATGGGGGATTGAGCAGGCAATGGAGCAATTTAAATGGAATTTCCTTCTTTAACCATGCATACCTCTGATGACCAAATAAACAATCTTTAAATGAAATGCTTGTTCTTGTGGATGTAGAAAGCTGGATAAGAGGTCATTTGATTGGTGAAGATTAAACCTTAAATCTGAATCTGAAACCAATTAATTTATGTAAAACATTTAATAAAATGATAAAGAGACAATGTGATAGGTGTAAAATAACATACAATCTGGATAAGAGACTATTTAATTGGTGTAAAAAAAAACATCTAGATAAGAGACCATTTGATTGGTGTAAAATAACTTACCATCTGGATAAGAGGTCATTTGATGGTGTAAAATAATTTATCATTTGGATAAGAAGACATCTGATTGGTGTAAAATAACTTACCAACTAAAAAAGAAGCCATTTGATTGGTGTAAAATAACTAAACATTTGGATAAGAAGACATTTAATTGGTGTAAAATAACTTACCATCTGGATAAGAAGCCATTTCATTGGTGTAAAATAACTTACCATCTGAATAAGAAGACATTTGATTGGTGTAAATAACTTACCATCTGGATAAGAAGCCATTTGATTGGTGTAGAATAATAAATTATCATTTAGTTTTGGATCATCCTTTTTACCCTGAAAAATAAAATAAATCTCTTTAGTTGTCCTTACCCCCAAAACTTAGATATTGTCTCTATATAACATCTTTGCAATGAGGATCCTAAGCTCGTGGTGTAGGCATGTTTATATACAGCTTGCTGTATTTAAGTACTTCAAATTATCCCAATTCAAAGACAGAAGGTAGTTTTAACAAATGTAACAAACTCTTTGACATGACAGTTATGGGCAAACTCAAGGCAAATAAGATAACACTAGTATTGAGATGTCACCAGCGGATTTGCGGAATATGACTTTTGTAATTGTACATTTTTGAGGGCACATTGAGCAGTTACCTGGGTTCATTACTGTGTCATGATTCCATGAAACAGAACATTATTTTTTTCTAACATTTTAAATGACTTTCATTTCAAGGCATTTAGTTTCATAAGGTCATTAATCCCTTGTGGAACTTTCCAAAATTAATTTACCCCCATGTTAAGGCCTTATTGGGCCATATTTAACATTATATGAATGCAAAAATATTGATGTTATAGTTTTTAAGTGGAAATTTTCAAAAAAATGGTCCCTTCTTAAAAATCTCAGATTGGACACTGCAATATTATACTTCTGAACGATTCCCTGCAGGATGCTGGGTCATTAACCAGCAAAAACAGATTGCTTTGCATGGCAATAGAAGTTATAGCAATATAAACACCATTTCTAGCCAGTTCATTGGTTAAATACAGATAAATACAGTGGCATATCCAGGAATCTTGGAAAGGGTGTGTTCCATTTTTGTTTTTGCAAGAGAACAAGGGGGTCCGGGTCTGGATCATGCTTCCACAGATTTATTTTTAATAAATTTAGCATAACATCCTGCAATTTCCTGCGATCTGAACAAGTGATACACACATATACATGTATAATATCATGGACAGACAAAAGTGCAGGGTTTAACATTAAGGATGGTCCATTAGACTGTGGCCAGTACAAATTTGGAAGAACCAGTAAAACCATAAGTTTTAGCTGTTCAGGCATCATCATATTGCTAAATCTGAACATGTGAAATATTGACTGTCCTAATGTTGTAAATTGTGAGCTCCTCCAGAAATGCTTTTAAGGCATTCTAAATTTACAAAGTTTCTTTTTTGTGGTGCTCATTCAAAATAACATCCCCCCACCTTCTCGTTCCACCACTGTTTATCAATACATTTACAACCCCATAATATCCTCCCTCCTTTTCTGGTTCCACCACTGTTTATCAAAACACTTACAGGGTAACCTTTTCTGTATTGATCTGTGTCTCTCTTACTGGCATTGGCAAAGAATGAGTCTGTAAAATTCCAATTGTGACGACTACTTCTAGTTGTTCTCTACAAAAAATATAAACGTTATTTGTGATAAATAATTTATATTATTATGACTAATGACTTTAAGATGTGATGAATAGATTATCGGCAATAATCGAAAATTGCTGTTAAAGGCATAACAATTTCAATCATCAATTAAAAGTTGCCAGATTTGAATATCGACAAAGAGTGTCTGCTGCAAAAGAAAAGGTGTTTTCTGATTGTTGGTGAAAATAAAGATCATCACTTAAAAATCACTGATAGCAATCTTACAAAATGACAGCACCAATATCCAAGTACGAGGTGTCACCAACAACTTATATTAGTTAATATAAGCCATCTTTTAAGCCATATATAAGGTTATGTAAACACACTCTATGATTGTGGAAAAATCTGCTTAAATCTTAACTTTCGATTAATGGATGATCAATTGGTTTTTATATTACCAATTATTTGTTGATGATCAATTCTGAAAATTTTGCGATTGTTCAACACTAGAGGTGGTGCTGTCATAAATGCATATACAGTCCAACCTGCCTTAAAGCCCACCTCTATATACGGGCCACTGGCTTATAAAGGCCAGTAGAATTGCACCCCTATTATTCTTTATTTATATAATCTGAACCTGTATATAAAGGCCACCTGCCTACAAAGGTCACTTTTACTGTTTTCCTTGGGTGGCCTTTATAGACAGGTTTGACTGTACAATTCCAACCAGTGCTACAAATTACTGGTAAGACATTAATGATATATTGTACACTGTTTTCCCTGGCCAGTTTTTCAAGATGACTCATCGGCTCTCAGGACAAAGTTTCTCACAGTATTATATTACATTCCTCATCTTACTATTTATATACATGTATTATCAAAAGTTTCCTATAAATATCCTACTTTTGATATACAGTAGCAGCCCTTTATACTTATAGTAATGCCTCCATATGAATTGATGGATCGCCAGCCATGCCCACAATGTTCCGACAAAGGCCCGGGATGTTGAATTAGACGCAAAAAGAATGAAAACTCTGCCTGAATTGTGACGTTTTATGATGTCACTGACACTAGTATGTCATTAGTTGCCTTGACACTGCTTTTATATAGTGATGGCTGCCAATGTCAGAGCATTGTGGGTGTGGTCGGCGAAACGTCAATTTCAAATGACATCCTATGCAAATATAGCTAACAGAGAGAGAGATGGAAGTATGGATAATAAGTTGTACAGATTATTGAGAACTGAGAAAAGTTACCTCAGTAATTATTGATTATACTTTTTTTTTAAAAGTAGCCCTGCTTTAAGCATTATTACCCATCATCAATACAGAACCAAACAAAAAGATTAATTTCCATTTATCATACCAATCGGTTTATGTAAGGAAGGATTTCCTATTATTCTAAGATGTCAGACTTGACAACTGCCAGGATGAGGTAAAATGATAAAACTTTATATCTATATAGACATGTTTATTTTATACAGTGTTTAAATTATTATAATTATTTCCTTAGGTTTACTTCCCTGTTATAAAATTAATTTTTGAGTGAAAGTTCAATCATAGGTCAAGCCCTGTACCACTTAAATAATTTCACATTAATTCAAAACTAAATTATAGAGAATTAAACTGGCAAAATTTAAATTGAAGAAAAAAATCAATTTAAATGTAACAAACAATATGTACTGTATACCAGTACACATGGCTACTTTAACTAAAATCCTATACCAATTACCTTTTATTCTTTACAGATTGTGTAATGTTAAAGTAACAAACAATATGATGTACGTTTATATGTAAAACTGGTACAAAATATAAGATATCAATAAACACAAACCATTATTAATTTTGTGGTTGAGTCAATATTTTATGGTCTATACAATATTGATTCGCCCACAAAATTAATTTTTGAGTGAAAGTTCAATCACAGGTCTAGCCCTGTAACACTAAAATAATTTCACATTAATTCAAAACTAAATTATAGAGAATTAAACTGGCAAAATTTGAATTAAAAAAAATCAAGTTAGACGTAACAAACAACATGTTCTGTATACCAGTATTTATGGCTACTTTAACTAAAACCCTATACCAATTACCTGTTATTCTTTACTAATTATAATGGATAATTTATTGAAAATGTCTACATCTCTCATTAGAAGTATATCAGAAAGATGTTATGACACTTGACTACTAGGAAACCTTCTTGAATTTTCACTGGCTATCACATACTGTAGATAATTTTTATTTCGCGAGAGATATATTTTCGCGTAAATTCGCGACTCATCCCATTCGCGAATTCAAATACCACACTAATATTTCCAGCACACATATATTTCTATGTTGACATGAGTATTTTGTTTTCAATATGATTCCAAACGCGAATTCAAATATTCGCGAATAACGCCAAAATGGTCTTGACGCGAAATTTTGCACTCACGAAAAATAAGTGATCTACAGTATTCAGCATGGTTAACATCACAATTGGTGAAATGTTTATATGCAGTTCCAAATAGAAACCATTTCCCATCCCCAGTTTCCTATTTCATAGGAAATTCCCCATTTCAAAATCATTATTTAATTTTCAATTCCATAAGCAATACTTATTTAAAATTCCATTCCCAATTCCATATCAATTTAATTTTCCATTTCCCAATTAATTCTCATTTCACAACTAATTTTCATTTTATCACTGATTAAATCATTCCTAGTTTCCCATTCCATCATATAATCAATTTCCATTTCATAATCTATTCCCATTTCATAACCAAAATTTCCCATTTCATTGGCAATTACCATTTTATAAATGAATTCCCATTTCATAACCAATTCCCAATTCATAACCAATTACCAATTCCCAATTCATAACTAAATACTAATTCCCATTTCATAACCAATTACCAATTCCCATTTCATAACCAATTACCAATTCCCATTTCATAACCAATTACCAATTCCTAACCAATTACCAATTCCCAATTCATAACCAATTACTAATTCCCAATTCATAACCAATTACCAATTCCCATTTCGTAACCAATTCCCAATTCATAACCAAGTCAAAGTCCATTCCATAAGCAATTTCCATCTCATTGGCAATTTTACAATAATGACCAAAGATCGAAGGCTCGTGGGAACATAGTCTGGAACACATGTCTATCACAGAAATAAATGGTTTTTACTTGTATGAATGCCAACATGAGATAAAATTATCATTTATTATGTGCAAACTCGTTCTACTTTCACTTTGTCAACAAACATGTCCTGTACAAATATAACTTACTGTTGTAGATGTAAAGTTCCCCATTGTCGTTTGTTTCAACTTTTTGGATTCCGACGGCTTCTGTCCACTCGCTGACATGACACACGAACTCGAGATAAAGGAATATAGCAAATTACTTCCAAATGTTGCGGGAAGTTTGTACTGTGGTTTCTAACCGGAAGTGAAATTCCTTTGAAATTCGAAACTAAATGCGACTCTGTTACATGTTAAAGTTAATCATTCCCTTTGATTTAATACCCAATTAACAAGCTACAAATACATTATGTAATTCTAATTGTTGATTGGCATTGAATAACAAGTATGATATAATATTGTTATAAACATTTGAAGGTGAGAAAAAATACGAAACAAATGACTACTATGGGTAGCTTTGTGTAAGTTCTGAGCCTTTCACAATGTTATTAGTAAGTAAACTATGTAATGGAAGGTAATTTTACACACT
Organism: Anadara kagoshimensis; assembly: GCA_021292105.1. NCBI lineage: Eukaryota > Metazoa > Mollusca > Bivalvia > Arcoida > Arcidae > Anadara > Anadara kagoshimensis. The sequence continues at coordinate 6,433,223 of CM037864.1, forward strand.
TTATTTTCTCATTTGTCTATGTAATTTTGCGTTTTGTTTTCCTGTAGGGCATTTAGCTAAGCATAATTTCTTGGGGACAATGGGGACAGGTTTGTGCCAAATTGTGGTTTTTTCAGTAAGTTTGAACAGTTGAACAGTTAATTCTCATATGAGAAATACAACAAATACACGTATGGACTAGTTATCTGTCAGAATGGCGAAACAAATACTTTTTGAAAGACTTCCATTTTTACCCTCCACTTAAATCTTAATTCTGACTTAAAAAGCCTGAAAACGACAGAATCGAGCAAATTTGAACACTTCTGTGAAAAATAAATATCGTCGACCGTCCTAAAATCGAGAGCGTCCTAAGATTCGAGGCCATTTTTGTTTTCAGTTATTATACGCAAGTATCGTCCCTGCAGTGACGATTTCATGCATTAAAGACAAAATTTAGGTATTTACTGTGAAACTATCCAAAAAAATCAGTTGTCTATTTTTCGGCTCTCAAATTCTTGTTGCGTTAGCAAATTTAGTTCGTTTTCTATTAGAGTCTCGAATCACAGACGGTCGAGGATACAGAATTTAAAAGATAGGGGTACAAAAGAAAGTCTTACCGTTTCAGATTACTTCCAGAGTTGGTGCGTTTGTGAATTACAACTTGTATTTATAGAAAAACCCAATAAAATTGAATTATGGTTGGTGTTATTCGCTTGTACCTAGTTGTAACCTAAAATCTGAATGTATTTCCGCGATTGTCATAAAGCATTTCTGTGGAAAGGAAAATGTTGGCCATGTTTACACTGGAAATGATGTATTTGGTGACGTTTATGTAATATGCATAACAGGATCCACCATTTGCCTCGTTTTTCAACATACCACAAACATTTTACTCTGTACAGAAATTTTCTATGCTAATCAAGGTTTCGCATACAGATTTCCTACCATGTACAAGTGAGTGAAAATATCAATCTTTATTCAAGTTTATTTTGATTTCTATGGAAATAAAGCGTAATGACTGTCACAAACAATGACTTGAACAGTAGAAAAATAGTACCGGTAATGTAAGCTGTCCGTGGTCACTACAGAGGACAATGTTTATGAACAACTAGTAGTTATAGTAACAGAATCAGCATACTGTTTAATTCACATTCACTTATTTTTTATGCCCGTATAACCGACCATATGCATGCAACTGCCAGATACATCCATTGAATAGGATTAAATAGTCCAATTTAGAATTAAATCAAAATTTTATTGATATTAATTCTTCCAAAAAAGTTGCTGTCCAAATGATAGATTGTTGATCTTGGATCATGTTGAACTGCAATAACGATCCAACTGTATGGCAAAAACAAAATGGCAGATCTAAAAATCTATTTACGTTTTTGATCAAAATAGTCTATTATTTAACCCCAATATGACAAATTTCTTTTCTTTATACTTTAATTATCACTAAACTGGTGCATTTATAGTCACCCATAAAGTTATAAAGCCCATGTACATGTATATTAGAAATTACGGATAAAAAAATACATGGTAATAACACATTTGTTATTGCCACCTACGGGTCATTGTTTGTAATACTGATTATAGACTAGATTTGATAGTTTCTTTTTATATTTTCAGATGTTTAACATCTCTATTATAAAATGATGGCTACAGAAGATTTGTAATGATCTGCATCTAGATTACAGATAATCTACAGTTTAAAATGTCATCTAAAGACAGTGAGGAGGAAGAAATCTGTCTTCCTATTTCTCCAGCAGATTTCACAAAGCAGAGGTTGATACCAATAGCTGGACAAAAACAGTACACTTGTGATATATGTGATAAAAAATTTAAGCGACCGAGCTCTCTGACAAATCATAAGTTAGTTCACACCAGGGATCAGCTCAGGTCTTATAAATGTGATATATGTGAGAAGTGTTTTTCTAAGGCAAGTACTTTATCTCAGCATAAACTGATTCATTCTGGGGACCAGCCATATAGATGTGATATCTGTAATAAGTGTTTCACACAGTCTAGTACCTTGACTCATCATAAATTGGTACATTCCGAGGATCGTCAGTATTCATGTGAAGAATGCGGTAAAAAATTCAAGCTAAGAAGCACTTTGTCTAAACATAAATTAATTCATTCAGGAGTAAAGCAATTTAAATGTGAAATTTGTAATGAAAGATTTTCTCGGTCGGACAGTTTGACAAGGCATAAAGTTATTCACATGAAGAATAAACCATATCAGTGTGATGTTTGTGAGAAATATTTTTCGCAATCCAGCACCTTATCACAGCATAAACTGGTTCATACAGGAAATCGTCCATATACATGTGATGTATGTGATAAGAAGTTCAGTCGATCAAGTACTTTGTCTAAACATAAATTGATTCATTCAGTGGACCAGTCATATAAATCGGACATTTCTGATGACCAGTTTTCACAGTTATGTTATTTACCTCTTTTCAAACTAGTTCAATTAGGAGAATAACATACTATAATAAATATACAGTGTTCAGTCTAGAAATAGCCTTCTTGTGGTCATTTAGAAGGTCCATGGACTGGCGCCAAAGCATCTGGTCCAGGACTTTTGAATTTAAGTATGGCAAGTGCCACATAAAGTTTTGAAAGTCTAACATCATCATTGGAAGGTCCATGTGTAATTATGTTATCATATATAAAAAGTAGGATTATCTTGTAAAAATATGGCAGGTCCATTGGACTTTTTTAGTTTTAATATCAAGGTTCCCAATGTAAAATCAATAGGTCCCAGATCTCAGACCTGCATGATTTTGAACCCATGACTTATCAGTAAATGTTGAGTATTTTTCCTAACTCCAGTCTTTCTTCTTTCTCATTTACTTGATTACTTATAAGTATGTCATGTGTTACTTTTATACCCAAACAAACTTAAGTTAGAGCGTCATCTTATAGTCTAGATCTGATCACTTTAAATTTGCATTCAGTCTATTGTTGCCTTAGATGATCACAATGGTCCAAAGGTATTGTCACCTTGAACAGGGTTGCATCTAAAAGGTCAAGGTCAAGAAGGTTCAAGGTTGTTTGAAATTGTGTCATTGTTGCTTTGGAGAGATTTCATTAAACATTGGACAAATTGTTCCCAAAGTGAAAGGATATTTTGGGCATTTAATGACTTGACGAGATGATATCTTGGAGGTCAATCTCGACAATGTCTCCAAAGTAGTAATATGAGAGTTAGTAATGAACAAAGGTCAAGGTCTAAATGGGTATACAGAGTTTTGGGGTAGTAATTACTGAATTAGGGGTGTATGTCACAATTAATGTACACACACACACACACACACACATATATTATATACATGTATATATACAAAATGAAACAAGACATTTAATTTTTTCTTAAAACTAGAGTACTAAAGTTTTGCCTGTTACTATGAACTTCAGGCAGGAAGGGCTTCCATTTGTAACCTCCACACAAATGTTATTTTAGCTGCAATATGGTAACCATTACATATTTATTTATGGACTGATTTAGTTCACATTTTATATACAGAAAGCAGATGTATAGCCATTTAACAATTATATCACATTTTTTCCACAACTTTCCATTGCCTACAGCAAGGAAAAATGGCAATTAGGCTGTTGTTTGTTTGGAGTTGTTCATCCAATCGGTCATATAAAATCTTTGACACACCTTTGTGCATCTTTATTATGTGTCACTAGATGCCCTCCAGGGTTAAGATTAGCAGGGGCCCAGTAGCCCACCTCTCCTAACAATCAGTCTGGGACCCTAAATATTTATGCATTTAAGCTTTTTAATAAGTACATTGTAGTAAACTTCGTTTCTGAAGTGAGCTTGGTCCCTAACTCAAAATACTTAGCTTCACCAGTACATCCTCAGGCAGTTAAATTCATTGACAAAAATTCATGAAGTGTAACTGTAGATGTTGTCATACTTTTGATATAAAAAATTAATTCATTTTTGGTATTAGATTTTTCAGAAATAGTGCTAACGGATCAAACAATCCCAGAAGTTTAAATAAGTATCTCTACAACAAAAAATGGATCTGCAGACTCAGCTCTACATCTACATCTACATAAACAAATCAAACAATCACAGTCTCTACAACAAAAATGGATCTGCAGACTCAGCTCTACATCTACATCAACATTTTAAAATACTATGAAGGGGGAAATTTTCGCTTATTTTGCGCTAAAGAAATTACAGCAAAAATTTTACCCATGCAAAAACATCTACCATACATGTTTGTAGAATATACACCCACTTATATTGATTACATGAAAATCATTGCATCCACACAGAATACCAGATGTCAGAAATCATAAAATTTTCACCCCATGAAGATAATTCACTTTACAGTAATGCAGATTTAATATGAGTGATTCAGACTGTTCTGGAATTGTGTTAAAATAAAAAGGTTGGTTGAATGTTGCTTAACGTTGCATCAGCAATTTTTCAGCTATTCGCAACATCTTTATTAATCTCTATTAATCTCTAATCTAACAAGCTCTTGTATGTGATGTGCGAGTAAGTTTTATGATCTGCCTTGTACTAGCATGCAGGCAGGTTGACTTAATAGCTCACTGGGTCAGTACGCCGCAGTCAAGTGTACCACTCCCCTAGTCACATTATACCGATACCAGGTGAACCAATAAAGGCCAACGGCAAGGAACATTCACTTTCTCACATGTGGTCTGCAGAGCAGGGCTCAAGTAAAATAAAAAAAGGATATCCGAAGAATAGTGTTGCTCTAGAGTTGACCAAACATCTTTATAACTAGAGGCTGAGATCAATTTAATGCTGGTAGACAGATTGTAGTTTCAACACTGGTAGAATTACAGGACTGCATCCATCAAGAAAAAAACAGAAAGCAATGTAAAAATTATTAAGTTATATAGACTTACACTTTTTTCACCCCAGTGGTATAGCTAGACAAAAAAAGAGGCCCATGGGCCTTAACCACCTGAGGCTGAGTACATATCTCGTGCAGAGTATCAATGGTCAATGACATTAACAAAAGAGAATGTCAAAATTTTAAGCAGTAAGGACATATAATATGCAAGTATTTTTTTCAAATTAATTATAATAATTATTATATAAGAATGTTATATAACATATCTAAAATCTAGCTACAATATATTATTTATAAACAGCTAAAACATCTATATATCAAAATGTTCATTAGGCCAATACCTACATATTCCAATATACATACCTATACAAAAAGTTTATAGTTTTTGAGATACTGTAATTAACCATTTAAGTCTTTGTTCGCGTCTATGACCTTGACCTTTGAACCTATGACCTTTATTCATAATCAAAATGATCGTTAGGCCAATACCTACAATATTCCAATATACATGCCTATACAAAAAGTTTATAGTTTTTGAGATAATTAACCATTTCAGTATTCGTTTGCATCTATGACCTTGACCTTTGAACCTATGGCCTTCATTCATATATCAAAATGATCGTTGTGCAAATGCCTACAATATTCTAATATACATGCCTATACAAAAAGTTTAAAGTTTTTGAGATAATTAACCAATTAAGTATTCATTCGCGTCTATGACCTTGACCTTTGAACCTATGACCTTCATTCATAATCAAAATGATCGTTAGGCCAATACCTACAATATTCCAATATACATGCCTATACAAAAAGTCTATAGTTTTTGAGATAATTAAGTATTCGTTCGCGTCTATGACCTTGACCTTTGAACCTATGACCTTCATTCATAATCAAAATGATCGTTAGGCCAAATACCTACAATATTCCGATATACATGCCTATACAAAAAGTTTATAGTTTTTGAGATAATTAACCATTTCAGTATTCGTTTGCATCTATGACCTTGACCTTTGAACCTATGGCCTTCATTCATATATGGAAATGATCGCTGTGCAAATGCCTACAATATTCATATACATGCCTATAAAAAAATTATTGTTTTTGAGATAATTAACCATTTAAGTCTTCGTTCGCGTCTATGACCTTTGACCTTTGAACCTATGACCTTCATTCATATGTTTTGCAAATGCCTACAATATTCTAATATACATGCCTATACAAAAAGTTTATAGTTTTCAAGATATATTGACAAATACATTAAATTTAGCAATTTTCCCCTTAAGTACCTTGCCATTTCCCCATTTTGGCCCCAACAGTTACGATTTGTGCAAATCTAAAACTAGGTGCCCTAAGTATGTTTCACATGAAATATCTAATCTATATCTCTTGTAAGTTCAGAGGAGATGATTTTTTAAGATTTTCACAATTTCCCCTTTATATCATCTAATTTGGCTTTGTAGTTTTGGAGGAGTTGATTAAAATGTTTAAAGTTTACACACAGCGCATGACGGACGAAGATAGACAGCAATAGCTCATCTGAGCCTATGGCTCAGGTGAACTAAAACCAGCTTAGCCTGGCAGATCTTAGTGCGGGATTGTTTGTCAGTTCAGTGCCATTTTAAGTAAAAGCAGTATAGCTAGACAAAAACAATTCGGCTTGATGTACTGTAAACATATTTATTTTCGCTAATTTCTTGGTCGTTTGTTTTGCGCGAAAATTAATACCAACCCAAAAAATTAATATGCTTATTGTGTTATGGTGCACATTTCAAATACACGAAAATTTAACTATGCGGATATGTCTAAATTTCCTATACCGTGAAAATAGATACACTCGAAATTAAATACGTTTACAGTATCTTGGGAATTTGGTGGTCAAGTGGTCTAAAGTTTGGATCACAGAACCTCTTACTGTCGAGGATCAAATCCCACTCTGAGAGATCCTAGTGGGAGATTGTCAGTTTGGTGGTCAAGTGGTCTAAAGTATGGATCACAGAACCTCTTACTGTCGAGGATCAAATCCCACTCTGAGAGATCCTAGTGGGAGATTGTCAGTTTGGTGGTCAAGTGGTCTAAAGTATGGATCACAGAACCTCTTACTGTCGAGGATCAAATCCCACTCTGAGAGATCCTAGTGGGAGATTGTCAGTTTGGTGGTCAAGTGGTCTAAAGTATGGATCACAGAACCTCTTACTGCCGAGGATCAATCCCACTCTGAGAGATCCTAGTGGGAGATTGTCAGTTTGGTGGTCAAGTGGTCTAAAGTTTGGATCACAGAACCTCTTACTGTCGAGGATCAATCCCACTCTGAGAGATCCTAGTGGGAGATTGTCAGTTTGGTGGTCAAGTGGTCTAAAGTTTGGATCACAGAACCTCTTACTGCCGAGGATCAAATCCCACTCTGAGATATCCTAGTGGGAGATTGTCAGTTTGGTGGTCAAGTGGTCAAAAGTATGAATCACAGAACCTCTTACTGCCGAGGATCAAATCCCACTCTGAGAGATCCTAGTGGGAGATTGTCAGTTTGGTGGTCAAGTGGTCTAAAGTATGGATCACAGAACCTCTTACTGCCGAGGATCAAATCCCACTCTGAGATATCCTAGTGAGAGATTGTCAGTTTGGTGGTCAAGTGGTCTAAAGTATGAATCACAGAACCTCTTACTGTCGAGGATCAAATCCCACTCTGAGAACTCCTAGTGGGAGAGTGTCATGATCAGTTTGGTGGCCAAGTGGTCTAAAGTTTGACTGTCAATATAATGAAAGAATTTTGATTTGGGTGTAAAGGAAAATAAATCGTAGAAATTTTGAGTTGAGTTTTCAAAAAAAAAAAAAAAAAAACCTCGCATTTCTTAAACAAACTCTGCCCCCTTTGCACTTCTCTATGACGTTGAATATGTTAACATCTTTTCATTTTTTAAAATTAATTCGTTATACAAGGTGAAAACTATTTTTTCCCAAAACGTGTATTTTTGCACAATTTCCATAAAAAATGCAACAACTCTTTTAAAAATTCTTAAATTATCAATTCCTGCTTTATTTTTATTTATAAATCTTCACACTTGTGTATTGTAACTCTCTTTCACGTTTTTCAACAAAATGGTTTTCACGTAAATTTCCCTACTTAGATGACCTTTAAAGCAATGAATTCTGCTGCATCTGATGACAATGGTAGGAGACACTGAACGAAAATTGTAAAACTCAGATTAATTCAAGCTGATTTTTTATAAACCTCAAAAATGATTACTAATTGCTGAAAATAATTAATTTTGGTTAAGTCTATGCCAGTTATACTAGTATATCTCTGGTACACAGTGAAATGATTTCAGTTCTGTAGACAGCTGGTTATAACACTCCCGGCTTTAGATGACACTGATGATATAATAATACAAGTGTCCAGTGGTGTGGTTATCATGAGTGCTATTGTAGACAGCTGGTTATAAAACTCCCGGCTGTAGATGACACTGATGATATAATAATACAAGTGTCCAGTGGTGTGGTTATCATGAGTGCTATTGTAGACAGCTGGTTATAAAACTCCCGGCTGTAGATGACACTGATGATATAATGATACAAGTGTCCAGTGGTGTGGTTATAGTACTATTGTAGACAGCTGGTTATAAAACTCCCGGCTTTAGATGACACTGATGATATAATAATACAAGTGTCCAGTGGTGTGGTTATAGTACTATTGTAGACAGCTGGTTATAAAACTCCCGGCTTAGATGACACTGATGATATAATGATACAAGTGTCCAGTGGTGTGGTTATAGTACTATTGTAGACAGCTGGTTATAAAACTCCCGGCTTAGATGACACTGATGATATAATGATACAAGTGTCCAGTGGTGTGGTTATAGTACTATTGTAGACAGCTGGTTATAAAACTCCCGGCTTTAGATGACACTGATGATATAATGATACAAGTGTCCAGTGGTGTGGTTATAGTACTATTGTAGACAGCTGGTTATAAAACTCCCGGCTTAGATGACACTGATGATATAATGATACAAGTGTCCAGTGGTGTGGTTATAGTACTATTGTAGACAGCTGGTTATAAAACTCCCGGCTGTAGATGACACTGATGATATAATGATACAAGTGTCCAGTGGTGTGGTTATAGTACTATTGTAGACAGCTGGTTATAAAACTCCCGCTGTAGATGACACTGATGATATAATGATACAAGTGTCCAGTGGTGTGGTTATAGTACTATTGTAGACAGCTGGTTATAAAACTCCCGGCTGTAGATGACACTGATGATATAATGATACAAGTGTCCAGTGTGTGGTTATAGTACTATTGTAGACAGCTGGTTATAAAACTCCCGGCTGTAGATGACACTGATGATATAAGATTCAAGTGTCCAGTGGTGTGGTTATAGTACTATTGTAGACAGCTGGTTATAAAACCTCCGGCTTTAGATGACACTGATGATATAATGATACAAGTGTCCAGTGGTGTGGTTATAGTACTATTGTAGGCAGCTGGTTATAAAACTCTCGGCTTTAGATGACACTGATGATATAATAATACAAGTGTCCAGTGGTGTGGTTATAGTACTATTGTAGACAGCTGGTTATAAAACTCCCGGCTGTAGATGACACTGATGATATAATGATACAAGTGTCCAGTGGTGTGGTTATAGTACTATTGTAGACAGCTGGTTATAAAACTCCCGGCTTTAGATGACACTGATGATATAATGATACAAGTGTCCAGTGGTGTGGTTATAGTGCTATTGTAGACAGCTGGTTATAAAACTCCCGGCTTTAGATGACACTAATGATATAATGATACAAGTGTCCAGTGGTGTGGTTATAGTACTATTGTAGACAGCTGGTTATAACACTCCCGGCTGTAGATGACACTGATGATATAATGATACAAGTGTCCAGTGGTGTGGTTATAGTACTATTGTAGACAACTGGTTATAAAACTCCCGGCTGTAGATGACACTGATGATATAATGATACAAGTGTCCAGAGGTGTGGTTATAGTGCTATTGTAGACAACTGGTTATAAAACTCCCGGCTTTAGATGACACTGATGATATAATGATACAAGTGTCCAGTGGTGTGGTTATAGTGCTATTGTAGACAGCTGGTTATAAAACTCCCGGCTTTAGATGACACTGATGATATAATAATACAAGTGTCCAGTGGTGTGGTTATAGTACTATTGTAGACAACTGGTTATAAAACTCCCGGCTGTAGATGACACTGATGATATAATAATACAAGTGTCCAGAGGTGTGGTTATAGTGCTATTGTAGACAACTGGTTATAACACTCCCGACTTTAGATGACACTGATGATATAATGATACAAGTGTCCAGTGGTGTGGTTATAGTACTATTGTAGACAACTGGTTATAAAACTCCCGGCTGTAGATGACACTGATGATATAATGATACAAGTGTCCAGTGGTGTGGTTATAGTGCTATTGTAGACAGCTGGTTATAAAACTCCCGGCTTTAGATGACACTGATGATATAATGATACAAGTGTCCAGTGGTGTGGTTATAGTACTATTGTAGACAACTGGTTATAAAACTCCTGACTTTAGATTACATTGGTGATATGCACTTTGGGTTGTGTGGTAATTAAAAACTTATTACAACAGGTTATAAACCCCCATTATTTTTTGTTTGATTCAGTGAGTCACATGGCAGCATTTAAAATAATAAATAGTTCATTGACCATCTCCTACGGATAATATGGCAACAATGCGAGTGCTCCCAAAAACGGCAGGATCGACACAATGTGCGAGAAGTTATGTCGTAAAGTTAGTTTTTGGCCTGGCATGTTTACCTTTCGCTTACCGGTTCTTTAAATATTTGTTTTAAAGATTGTAAAAAAGGATGCAATCGCTGATGTAAGTATTTTATTTTAACCTTTAAATGCATTCAGTGTTTCTATGTTTTGACCTGCAACCCTCTAACCGAGAACAAGCACCATGCACCACTCATGAACCCCGTGTCGGACTACAGTAGCAAAGTTAAGACACTTGAGGATACCGGTACTCGATGACATCAAAGGTTTAATCAATTCACATGTAACGACAGCCCAGTATCCCCAGTCACCATCATTTACTAGGCCTAAATTGTATTAAAACTGAAATTATTAGAATACAAACTACCAGTGCTCGGACTGAAAGTAATGGCCTTGACCTTTTGTATCAAGTTGTGACCTTCACATCATCATAGCTTATACACACGATCATCCAAACTCCAGAGTAACACACAATTTTAATTTGGGCTGGTCTTATGACTATTCCCTAGTATAGTTCCAACATTAATTTTCTAGACTGATAATAATTTATTCTTGTTGCATTATGTAGGGTTAGATGTCAAGGTCACTACAGGTCAAATCTTAGAATATTTAGTTTCATGTCTTCTGTTTTCTATATTTTAGATGGATTTCAATAGATTTCCTATAGAATGTAGCTTAGATTTTGTTGTTACATGACATACATTAAAGGTCAAGGTCACCACATTGATTCTATGTATTTCATAATACATGTATTTTCTGTCTGCTCCCTACGTCCTACATTTCTAAACAGATTACAATAAAACTTGGTACAGATATAGGGTCTGCCTAAATCATGCCAAGGAGGATTTCATGCCAAGGTAGACGCCAAGGGAAATGAAATGCACCAAGGACGTTTGTGTGCAAGCTAGAAACTTATTTTTTTGTATACTGAATTATTAATGAATAAAGAATATATTCTGAATTCTATTAGTCATTTTGTTGATTAATAATTGATTATTTAAATAATTATTATTGCACCGTTGACTGGTTACAATATGGCCGTTATTCTGTGCTGTTATTGGTAAATCCCTCCTTATAATGGAGCATGCTCTTGGTAAATCCCTCCTAATAAAGGAGCTATTCATGTGGTTTAAGACTGCTGTTATTTAATAACACATTTAGAAGAAATCAAACAGTTGTGTTAATAATATTATTTGATTTACTTTTGAAATAAGTGTTTCAAATCTTCCTAATGAGTTATTAAATGTAATACAGTCATTTTCTTTTTGATAGAGATGGGTCAATACACAGCTATACATTTCATTACTGCATTCATATAATTGAATTAACGTGGCCAGTTTCAAATTCATTCCTTAGCTAAGATTTTCCTTAACTTAAATTTAGCAAATTTTTGGAACTATTGATGAATATTTTTGTCAAAACTAAATGCAAATGTTTTAATCTTGATGCGATCTTAAAAATAACACCTTAAAAATTATGAAAATTTGAAATTTTGCCAGATTTAAGTTAAGGAAAATCTTAGCTAAGGAATGATTGTGAAACCGGGGCCGGGTGTTAGATAGATTAAGTGAATTATCTTGAGCGGGTTGTTATAAGAATTCATGTGTAGATAAGTGAATTATCTTGACGGGGTGTTATAAGAATTCATGTGTGTATTAATACACAAATATAAGTGAATTATCTCGCTGGGATGTTATAAGTACAGTCCGTGTAAATGCTGGTCAATAACTGGGTTTAAAGAATCTTTTGACCATCAATTATCGGATTAACACCTGTTTATTAACCAGGTGTACTCACGCGACAGGTAATTACAGTTAATTAGCCAATTATGGGGTTAACTTCGGTATACACACGCGCGGCCTGAAACCATACCAACTCTTATGAGTCCCATTTTCCTGTTTAAATATGTTACGAAATACTCATTTTTTGGCGAAATAAATATAATTTTATTTACATTAAATTTATTTTACAATTAATTATATAATAATTTTTTTAATGAAAATATGACGATAGAGTTTAATAGCCTTAAATGTAATTAATGATCCCCATTTAATAGCCTTAAACGTAATTAATGATCCCCATTTTTAGGGTCCAATCAGTAAAAAATGTTAATGTAATAGGCTAAAAATACGATATAATAATAATTTAATAAAATTAGAAATATATTTTCAATATTACATACACTGAAAACTACCTGACTACTGATAAAAAATGTAAATACAATAACACATTCTCTTCTTTTAATTGCAAAAGTTAATAATAATGGTCATTATTAGAAGACAACAAAGAAACAACATTATAATTTTTATTATTTAATAATAATGTTAATAAGATTAATAATAATAATTATAGTAATAATAATAATAATTATAATTTGAACATTGACATTCCATTGTTAAACCAGTTCGACTATATACATGTATGTAGAAAAACTAGAGTTACTCTCTTTCGTCACAGAATTTACACGGACAAGGTCAAAGTTGGAATAACTCGGCTTTTTACCGAAAAATTATTTCCATTTTTTCAGAAAATATACTTTATTCATTAATAATTCAGTATACAAAAAAATAAGTTTCTAGCTTGCACACAAACTTCCTTGGCGCATTTCATTTCCCTTGGCGTCTACCTTGGCATGAAATCCTCCCTTGACATGATTTAGGTAGACCGCAGATATAAGCCAGTATTAGAGGATCTGTCATGAACCATGTTGCATTATGTATGTTGAAGTTCAAGGTCACTATGTCAAATCTTTATGGTGTTTAATGGTGAAACCTGCATATGTGGACCCATGTGTCTGACTGTCTGTCTGTCATTCCGAAGAAATTGTATCTGCAATTTCTCATAAAATACTGAATAGAGTGCTGGTTTTGTATGTGGGAGGTCATGGGTTCGAACCCTGACAGGTCTGACCAGGACTTGAAATTAGATAGTGACTGTTCTTTTGTCAAACACTGGGCATTTAGAAATCAAAGTCACTGGGTCTTTAGGAAGAAAGCTACAAAACTGGTGCGTGGACATTGCCTTGAGTGCAGTTCATATGTAAAAATTGTTGCCACTTCACCTACAGCTGGTAACATCTCAATATAAGTGAAATATTCTTAACTGGGATGTAAAACCTCATTAATCAATCAATCCTAAACTACTGATGAGTTTTTATTGAAACTAAACAGAAGAGATAAGAAGTTAGTGTTGTGTTGTATATAGTATCAAAAGATTGTTGCTGTCAGTCCATGTGTTCCTCTCTCCATCTGTCTGACTTTTAATCTTACTACTTTTCCCTTTTTTGGTATTTGAATTTCTCATAGGCACCAGTCAATATTCAGCATTATTTAAATGTTCACAATTTTCAATATTGGCACTGGTCCAATGGCCGATTTCAGTAAATTTTGACTTGCCGACCACTGAAATTTGTATGCCAGCATAAATGAATTGTAAGTTTTAAAACTTAGATTCTTTGCATATATTCAGTTTATTTTAACTTCTCACAATTTCACGTTTAGGGGACATACATGTTTTGCTTGCATTATTGACTGTAAGCTTGTTGTAGAATGATGTCACTAAACACTGATCACTTGATGTAACAAACATCAACAACCAACCAGTTCTCTGATATGTTGAAAACCGGGTATTAAGGAAACACTTTCATATCCAAAAAATCAAAGCAGGGCTCTCACCTTTTTGTGAATTGGGCTGGGGTCCTTGAAATTGTGAAAATAAGCATTACAATAGCCAAAATTTGGAAAAGGAAATCTGAAATGATTGTAAAGATCAAAATTGTAAAGATTTGCAAAAAATTTAAAGCGGGACTGTCACCTTTTTGTTAATGGGGCAGGGGCCCTTGCCATTGTGAAATTAAGCAATATTATAGCCAAAATTTTGAAAATGAAATCTGAAATGACCAAAATTGTGAAGATTTGCAAAGTGCTTGTGAAAAAACCATAAGATTTTAAATTGTGACTCTATGGCAAAATATTGGCCATAAAACTGTCCTAGCGAGAGCCCTGAAAAGGTTTTTAAATGATTACTTATACATGCTCAGTATTACTTATCATGTCTATAGATGCAGTCTTAGCTCATGTTTTTGTTTATTCTATTTTAGGATTATTTGCCGCCACCATTTTTTAAAAACATCGACATCGAAAATTAGATTATGGAATTTAACATCAAAACGTCTACTACAAAATTATTCAAAATCAATGATACAAACCAAACCAAAGATAGCAACATGTTATCGTAACTTTTTAAAGAGTTTTAAAAAATGGCATCCAGAGAGGAGGAGTTTATGTCTGGCATGTTTAGGGGGCGTGGCATGTTTCAGATCTGCATTTATAAAAACAGCAGAATGTAAATCTAAGCACACTGGATCACGATTAGTTGGCAGACATGAGGAAAAACATGAATCCGATCAGCATAGTTTTGACTTCAAAGAATTTTTAAAAATGTTGATTCCTGAGATATGGTATCTTCTGGCAGCTATAGCTGTAAGTTAACCCTTTAAATAATGGTTTATATAGCAACCCGTGTAACCTTTGACCTTCTCTGTACTGCAACCAACTTTACCCTTGACCTTCTCTGTAACTAACACTTTATACAACAACCTGTTTAACCTTTGACCTTTCTGTACTATAACCAATTTTACCTTAGACCTTTTCTAACTAACACTTGATACTGCAATCTGTTTAACCTTTGACCTTCTCTATACTAAAACCAATTTTACCTTTCTGTAACTAACCCTTAATACGACAACCTGTATAACCTTTGACTTTCTCTGTACTACAACCGATTTAAGCGATTTTACCTTTGACCTTCTCTGTAACTAGCTCTGGATACGACAACCTGTTTAACCTTTGACCTTCTCTGCACTAAAACCACTTTTCCCTTTGACCTTCTCTGTAACTAACACTTGATACTGCAACTACCAGGTGCTTTGAGACAGAACAGTCACTAACTAGTTTGAAGTAGACTTTTCAAGTCTAAGACAGACCGGGCTTGGGTTCGGACCCTCAATCTTTCGCATACCTCGCCAGCACACTACCAACTGAGTTACCGTAGAGGTCGCTACTTTATGAAGAGGTTTCTTGTCAGTTTTTGTATTGTATTAATTTTGTTGTTTATACTTTTCAGTGTGCAGTAGGAGCAGCTGTTATAAATGTTGAGATTCCGCTCTTACTTGGAGATGTAGTCAATGTCATTTCAAAATTTACGAAGGAAACAGCTGAAAATTTTATAAATGAAATAAAGAAACCAGCCATTAAACTTGTGACATTCTACAGTCTTCAGGCCTTTTTGACATTTTGTTACATATCTCTGCTATCCACAGTCGGAGAAAACGTAGCTGTTAGATTGAGGACACGACTGTTTGAGGCCATCATGAAACAAGATATACAGTTCTTTGATAAACATAAAACTGGTGAATTAGTTGACAGGTAACCATAGATTTATACACACATGCATGCACACATGAAATATTATAACATTCTATTTGATTGTATTCATTTGGTATTATGAATGAGAGTCAGGAAAACCATTATATAGACCTGGCTCTTATTTAAACATGGCCTTTTAGTTTTAGGCAGGTTGGAATGTACATTGCTGTATTTAGAGATGTAGGCAAACAACATTGACCTGTCTTTTTAACCCTTTAATTTAGATATTTAAACAGACCAGTGCATTTATGTACAGGGGACACAACTCTTTATTTTGTCTAAATCGTGGAAAAACAATAATTCCAAACACATATCTATAGGTAGAATAAATGGTCAATAGTGATTTTGTTTGCCTAAAATTACTATCGACTAAAGGTAGTTTCCCCTGTGGGAGGAAATGACTAAAATTTCCCAATTTGACCACTAAAATTCCCAAAACAACAGTGATATACTAGCAAAATAAATCTAATTGTCCTTTCAAAATGTTAGATATTGTCAAAATATAACATCTTTGCAACTAGGATTCTAAGCTATTGAACACATGTCATTATGCAGTTTCACTTTGCTGTATTTCAGAACTTCAAATTTTTCCAATTTAAAAGTCAGAAGGTAGTTTTTAGCTCACCTGACCGAAGGTCATGTGAGCTTATGGCATAGCGCAGCGTGTGTATGTGCGTGTGTGCGTGCGTGTGTGCGTCGTTAACACCTATTTTTGACTTCTCCTCTGAAACTACTGGACAGTTTTTAATGAAACTTTGTCAGAAGTATATATGGGCCGGTGCAATTCAGATTTGTTCGTGGCGTTGCTATGGCTACCATAACTAGGTCAAGGTGACCTAGGGGTGCAAAAATCTTAAAAAATCTTCTTCTCCGAAACCAATGATTGGAGAAAAAATCTGATGTGATATTTTGCTTCTCTAGGGTCTTAAGCCTATAGTTTGTTCATTTTGTGAAATTCAGATAAAAAATAGGTTACGCGTTTTTGCGTTTAATTTTGAAAAAATCGTAAAATAGCTTCAAACTGTTATAACTTGACTATTTGACCAGATAATGACATGGGGTTTTCAGTTTTGACATCTTCTTGTTAGTATCTTCAAAATGAGGTCAAGGTCGATTGTGAAGGTCATGACCTAATTTTTTTTAACCTCTGATTATAATTATTATCTCGAAAACTATAAACTTTTTGTATAGGCATGTATATTAGAATGTTGTTGCTATTAATACAACGATCATTTTGATGTATAGAAAAAGGTCATGGGTTCAAAGGTCAAGGTCACAGATGCGAAACAATACCGAAATGGTTAATTATCTAAAAAACTATAGACATTTTGTATAGGCATGTATATTAGAATGTTATAGGTATTGATACAACGATCATTTTTATGTATAGAAAAAGGTCATGGGTTCAAAGGTCAAGGTCACAGATGTGAAACAATACTGAAATGGTTAATTATCTCGAAAACTATAACTTTTTGTATAGGCATGTATATTAGAATGTTGTAGGTATTGATACACCGATCATTTTGATGTATAGAAAAAGGTCATGGGTTCAAAGGTCAAGGTCACATATGTGAAACAATACTGAAATGGTTAATTATCTCGAAAACTATAAACTTTTTGTATAGGCATGTATATTAGAATGTTGTAGGTATTGATACAACAATCATTTTGATGTCTAGAAAAAGGTCATGGGTTCAAAGGTCAAGGTCACAGATGCGAAACAATACCGAAATGGTTAATTATCTCAAAAACTATAACCATTTTGTATAGGCATATATATTAGAATGTTGTAGGTATCGATGCAACGATCATTTTGATGTATAGAAAAAGGTCATGGGTTCAAAGGTCAAGGTCACAGATGTGAAACAAAACCAAAATGGTTAATTATCTCGAAAACTAAACATTTTGTATAGGCTTGTATATTAGAATGTTGTAGGTATCGATACAACGATCATTTTGATGTATAGGAAAAGGTCATGGGTTCAAAGGTCAAGGTCACAGATGTGAAACAATACTGAAATGGTTTATTATCTCAAAAACTGTAAACTTTTTGTATAGGCATGTATATTAGAATGTTGTAGGTATTGATACACCGATCATTTTGATGTATAGAAAAAGGTCATGGGTTCAAAGGTCAAGGTCACATATGTGAAACAATACCAAAATGGTTAATTATCTCGAAAACTATAGACTTTTTGTATAGGCATGTATATTAAAATGTAGGTATTGATACAATGGTTATTATGATGTAAAGAAAAAAGTCATTGGGGTTTAGTATTTATGTGTTCTTTAAATCTATCAGCTAGCCATTAGTTATCAGGTGAGCATATCAGGCCCATGGGCCTCTTGTTAAAAGTTGTAACAAAATCAGTGGTCAAGGTTTTTAGACAGTAAGGAATACATTAATTTGAAGTTAGATACTATAGATGTAAGTTTGTGCATTATGTATGTATCAAGTACGGATGGTAAAACTAACTACCCATGTATTGGGTGGACCCTCCGTTATGAATATTCCTAATGAAAGGTCAAGCTAACAGGTCAATGTTGTTTGACTATATATGTATGTCTATGATATGTTTATACCACTACTGTAGCTCAGTTGGTAGATTGCTTGCTCTGTATGTGTGGCATCATGGGTTAGACCCCCTTTTGTGTCTGACCAGCACTTGACAATAGGTAGTGACTGTTCTTTTGTCAAGCACTCTGCATTTAGAAATGAAATTCATGGGGTCCTAAAAAGAAACCTTAAAAATTGATACCCAGTGTCACAGCAGGTGTAACATGTAAAAAGAACCCTCCCTGCACATTGCCCTGAGCTCACTGCAATTCCACCTGTAGCAAGTGACATCTCAATATAAGTGAAATAGCTTTGACTGGGACATAAAACCCTATTCAACATGTTCAGTCAATCTATGATTTGTTACATGTGACATTTACTTTACTGTAATTTTTTATTTTCTTTCAGACTGACCTCAGATGTACAAGATTTTAAAAGTTCATTTAAATTGTGTATATCACAAGGATTAAGGGCATGTACACAGGTATGTTTTCTGTAATGCACATTATATATACAGGGCTTCTCTCACCTT
>CM037864.1:6453340-6540634 GCA_021292105.1 Anadara kagoshimensis
CATGTTTTTTTGCAGACGTCAGGAAGAGCTGAATACATTGATGACATACCTGCGAGACCGGGAGAGTTGTATGCAGCATTTGTACACACAGTACAGTGGTAATGCTAAAATATCAAACATTGATCCATCTGAAGCTTTAGTAAGTTTTCATATTTGTGAGAAGATCTGTTGTATTTTAACTACTATAAATGTACTTCATATCACGGGTTCAAATTTTTGTGTGAAATATTCCCGAGTAGGAATAATGTCCAAAAAAACACTGGCAAGGGAGATAATAAACTTCCGTACACTACGATCCAAGTGGATTTGAACTTAAGCATTGGATCCTATGAAGAAATAAGACATAAAAGATGATGGTATAAAGCACTTTTATGACTGAGGTTGGTTGGTTGAATGTTTCTTAACGTTGCATCAGCAATTTTTCAGCTATTCGCGATGAGAACTATTTTTATTAATCTCTATGGATTAATCTATGAACAATTTCATGTATGCATGTGAAGTGCGAGTGTGTTGTATGGTATGCCTTGTACTAGCGCACACTCAGGGCGACTTCACCATACTAGCTCAAGGGATTTATCAAGGTCTTATTTAGGGCCAAAATTCGGCCCCTTTCCCAATGGAAAAAACATTGATTTTTTCCCAAAATTGACTGAGAAAATTCCCAATTGGAAAAGTTTTTGTTGTTTTTAAATGAAAACTAAAGTAAACTAATCACTGATTAACACTTGACGTCAGAATAAGATTATTCTGATTCAACAAGTGATCACGAGCATTATGAATTCCCGGTGGCTGAAAGTAACAATTTCCGTTCTGGGGATGTAGATGCCAATGATTTAATCATTTATGGCATAGAAAATGATGTCGAAGTTTTCCCCAAAATGAGCAAAAAGTATTTTCCCAATTTTTAGTTTAGGGTTTTTTCCCAAAAGACCCTGATAAATCCCTGAGCTCACTGAGTCAGTACGCCGCAGACAAGCGTACCACTCCCCCAGTCCATTATACTGATACCAGGTGAACCAGTAAAGGTCAACGGCAAGGAAAATTCACTTTCGCACATGTGGTTTTTTATGACTGAGGTATTTTGATATTGCATGCATATCATCAAGTCAGTCATCCTGTCCATTGATCATGCTTTAATTAATGGTTAATTAAAATTTTAAAAAATGAAAATGTTATCATAATTTAATTTTTTGTACAAAAACATAACATGCTTATTGAAAGCATTGTATCAAAGGAGAAAAATGTGGGGTTAGACCAGCGATTGAATCTTGGACATCCTGCCTTATAGACTAGTGTTCTACCAACTGAGCTACCACGACAGCTACATTCCTCCTGTTTTCTTGAGTTTCGTATTTGTCAACCCTTCAACAGATACAAGCTAATAAACCCGAACAATAATGATTTTTTTTTTTTCAATTTTTATATTTTGATGTATTGATTGATTGAATTGGGTTTTATATTCCAGTAAAGAATATTTCACTTATATCAAGACATCACCAGCTATAGATGAAGTGACTAAAATGTTTACCTTTCCAATGCACTCAGGGCAGTGTGCAGGGATGGTTCTTTAATGTGTAATGCCTGCTGTTTTTAAGGACACTTGCGAAGGACCCTGTGACTTTTACTTCTAAATGCTGAGTGTTTGGTGAAAAGAACAGTCACTACCTATTTTCATGTCTTGGTCAAACCCCATCCAAGGTTCGAACCCACAACCTCGCACATACAGAGTGAGCACTCTACCAAATTGAGCTGCTGCAGTGTTATATATTTTGATGTAGCAATTGTGGACTTATTTCCCTGACATTATTGAGGTTTTTGTAAATTATATCATATATTCCAGAAGATGCCAGGAGTTGTTAAGTTTATATCAGCTAAAGACATCCCAGGTGAAAATAATATTGGATTAGACTCATTAGATCCAGAAGAGGTAGGCAAATTTGTTTTAAATATTTCAAACTAGTTTGAGGGAGTATATAGTAATCACCATGTCTGTCTGTCTGTCTGTCTGTCTGTCTGTCTGTCTGTCTCTGTCTGTAAATATAATATACATGTATAAGAAAAGTAAAAACAAAAATACTACCCCAAATTTATTACTTTAATGATACATGTACATAGAATTATTTTTTAAGATATCACACCATTATAACATTATAATATTAAGTGATTTTTAAAAACAGTGAGAAAATGCAGTATGCTAATTAGGTTGGTTCTCTTTTGTCAACATTTACCAGGTTTTGGGTTTCATTACTTTCAGTACTTTGATTTAAGAGTTGTATAAATAGAACTGTCTCTTGAGAGCCAAATACAACCCACCCACCCACCCACCCCCACACACACATCTGTCCGGACATGATTTTCAAACATACTTTTTCTTTGACCTTGACCTTTCTGATATGACCTTGATTCAGGGTCATGACACACCTTTTGACCATGAAGATTATTCATGTAAAGTTTTGTGACAGACGTCCAAAGCAGCTATGAGATAAGGCCCAGACATGATATTAAAACATACCTTTTCTGCCGCCTTGGCCTTTCTGATATGACCTTGGTACAAGGTCATGGCACACCTTTTGACCATGAAGATTATTCATTTGAAGTTTTATGGCAGTCGTCCACAGCAGCTATGAGATATGACCTGGACACAATTTTTCACAGAATAACAGATTGATTTCTACTAGTTGTTGATTTTTTCTTTTTTTTTTGGGGGGGGGGTATAAAACTACATGTACTGGTTTTCATTTATCATCCACTGGTTTTTGTAAGTGAATGGAACAGTGGTATATATCCCATCGGCATATAAGAAATCTAATGAAATCAATTAACAATTTTAAATTCTAATAAATCTACGTCTTGTATAACCTCAAGACTAGTAGAAAATATAAAGAAACATAAAAATAAAACACTTTTAAATGATTTTTCAACAAATAGGAAAAGTTACAATGAAAGGACAAAATTCTTAATATTATTTACACACACCATAAAAAACACTTTTAAACGAGTGTATTTAAAAATTGGGGAAAGTTACAATGAAAGGACAAAATTCTTTATATTATATACAAACCATCAAAACACTTTTAAATGATTGAATTTAACAAATGGGGAAAGTTACAATGGAAGGACAAAATTCTTTATATTATACACACACCATAAAAAACACTTTTAAATTATTGTATTTGAAAAATGGGGAAAGTTACAATGAAAGGACAAAATTTATTATTTTACATACACATAAATCTAGATTATATACACATCATTCTCTCAACTTTGAGTAAAACATTGTCAGAATTTCTGATGAAGACTACTGTAAATTACTTTGAATTCGCGAGTACCACATTGTGCATGCCGGCCCCTAAGTGTAAATTTGTTTATGTAAATTCATGATCACAATCCATGTAAATATCAACAAAATGATATATGAGCCGCTCCATGACAAAACAACCCTTATGGCAATTACGTCATAGTATGAGAAAATGACGTCAAAGTTTTCTTTTGTTTCTCGACACATTTGATTACGTCGCTAGATTTTACATTAACCTTATTAGAAAACGTCTATTTTTAAAACGATCTACACGGATTATTTGTGGACGAATTTTTATGAATTTTTCACTATTAAATTAGAAATAATCGCAGTTTCATACATTATAAAAAAATCCATATTCAATTTTAACTTCACTGAAAAAACTGTGGAAGAATTTTTTAAAAATCCGGCATGATTATGTTTTAACTTTTTCTTAACCTTTTCACCGTCAATTAGTGAACTGAAGATATTTGGAAAATTACTAAAAAGAAATAATAATAATATCTGTATTTAATTGTGACTTTCACACAAAACACAATATTCATTATTAATCACACAAAATTGCACAAATTTTTATTTTGATAATATGCAAAAAATAACTACGGACAATTCCACATAATTCTCAAATACATACAAATAAATCAGTTCATCTGAACTAAGTCGTGTCCTTAAATTTAAAAACAATTCCGTGTACTGAAATTAAAGTGTGCTGGATTTCAGACCTTAATCGCTATTTTTAAATGATATTGATTTTGATTTCTTTTGCTAATCCAGAGACTGAAAATTAATAATACGGTTGTAACTATGTCGAGTTTTATTGCCATGATATAATGAAGTTTTGTTTCTGAAGAGGACATTTTATTTATGTTTGTTGGTTGAAATTGAA
The DNA here is from genome assembly GCA_021292105.1 of Anadara kagoshimensis. Classification (NCBI taxonomy): domain Eukaryota; kingdom Metazoa; phylum Mollusca; class Bivalvia; order Arcoida; family Arcidae; genus Anadara; species Anadara kagoshimensis. Next base: position 6,457,525 of record CM037864.1, read on the forward strand.
AATTTGAAACCATACACAGGGTTTACTCGTATTGTGTCAAGATAGGGACGTGTAACTGGTTTGTTTGTTGTTTGGTTTTTTTTTTGGGGGGGGGGGAGGGGGGGGGGGGGGGGGGGGAGATCCGTTTAAAAATCGTATGTATCCTGTACTAAAATTGACCACCCTTAACAGTCATTAAAGTACTTGGTAGAGATTGTATTAAATGTCCATACATTGAATATGATGGAAGTGTCACTTGCTATCTTTGAATACAAGTACATTATTTCTAAAGAGAAGTATAGGGGTATTTGTTGGTCCTTATCCTGCAATATGTGAGTCTCTGAGCGGCTGAGTGCTCAATTAATGATTGTTGTGCCTCTCACTGCCTAGATATGAATGACATGGGACACTGTAAGTTAGTTTGTCAGTTCATTTGAATAAAGTCTGTTGCTTTTTCCCGACACCCCGATTTCCCCATCCCTGACTCTATTTAACTGGAAGAATCTTGACTGGGGGCATAACACTCATACCAGTAAAATCTGGCGAAATTTGAGCACATTTTTAGAGGAATTAAATAAAAATTTTAGGTAAGGGCATGTAAAATATCTTTATATTACCCAACCCTATTACATTATAATACACTTAAAACATTCTATCTTGTCATCAATAACCGTAAATGTGGAGGTGAAATATCTCTCTCTCTCTTTCTCTCTCTCTCTTTTGGGGCGTTCGCCTTGAGAGCGGGAGGTTGTAGGTTCTAACCCATGTCGGGTCCATACCTAAGATTGTTAACATTTTAGACATTGCTTTCTCACCTGGCTCTCAGTATTTGGATGACAGATTATTGATTAATTCAATTGAGCTTAGAATTACATGACTTAGATTGGCATACTAACTTAGTGAGGTTTCACCATAAAGTGGCCACGCGTGAGTTCACACTAGAACAAAACACACCACACACTTGCACATCTCATGCATACATGAACTTGTTCTTAGATTACATGTAATCGTTAGACATTTATAAATTTGTTAATTTTGATGCGAGGTTAAACAACATTACCAACAACAATCTCTCTCCCCTCTCGTGAAATTTCTCTTAAAATAGCAGCATCTTGATATGAATAAAAACATAATTATTTCTTCAAATTTGATAGGACAGTCGAGATTAAAGGATTTTTCAGGGACCCGTAGCAAATTCTGTTCATAATACACCAGCAGAAGTACATTGTACTGCATCGGGTGTGTCGCTATATTGCATCATAATTAAAACCTTGATGATATACTAAAATATTGGGTATACTGAGTCTGTAGAAGAATATCTGGTGTAGCTCCCTAACTTCATAATGTCATGTGTGAGAGTTGTGATCTTCAGCAATAGGCTACACACATTTTTACGGTCACTTGAAGACTTGTAAAAAGAAAAGTAATGAATCATATTAGGTGATACTTATTTCAGAAATATTGGACCATTATCCATCATACCCTGGGGATTAACCCTGTCAGTTATACAGTTCCTATTATTGCTGGGTTATTTACATCACTAGTTTACGAATCCTGGTGCCGCTCACCACTCGTGCTGACCCAACGGTGCAAACGTTTTTGTTTAAAATTTAGTGGTTTTCTCCAGGTGATACGGGTTTTCCTCTGGTTCCTGGACCTGTCACTTATTATATATGAAATAATCTTGTCTAGGGTGTAATATACCATTCAAAATATTTAAATAATATTGTATGTTAAAACATCTTAAGCAATTAATTGCTTCAGATTTGATTTCAAATGTTTACCTAAAAAGGTAGCACGATATTTCGAAGCATAACAATGTGTTCAGAGAACACTAACCCCCCTGTAATGGTGAACATCAGTGAATTCCAAAGTTAAATATGTTTTTATTGACCACTGGTTGTAAAATAAGTGGGATGGTTGGGCCATTTAATAGATTGAAAACCACACCAAAGAATTCAATACTTAGGCTATAAATGCATCTTATTTGCATAAATATTAGGCAAACTAAAAATTTAACGGAAAACCTGTTACATATATTTTTAATGCCCATGGTTATATTTTCCATGTTAAAATTTTTTTAACAAAATCGGTACATATGGCCATATTTAGGTTTTTGCTATTTATAGTAACGGCTGCCATGTTAGGTGTGCTATAAGACTGTCGAGCAATCCCGGCATACCACTCACTAACATAATAAATCAACTGACAAGGTTTCAGCTCAATTAGATATACTGTTTTCTTTCAAATGCATGGACACCATATTATTCATGAACAATCACACACACGCGCACAGCGGAATTGCTTTATCCCCCTCATCCCTGATGGCGGGGGAATAATCAAAGAAGCAAATCATTACACTGCCCAAACAAAATATGTCATTCTCGTTTGCAGAAATCTGTTGTCAGTCAAAACATGTGAAAAACCTATTAATATATAATAGATGATCAACATTTAATCTTTCCGACCAAGGAATTACTAATAATAAAAAATAGCATCATTTGATAAACTACCACTTAGAATCTCTCTATTTATTGACCGGGATTTTAGAGTTTCTTTGAAAATTGGAGATTAGGGTTAATCCAACCAGGTGTCCTTCTCACATAAAATGTGGTTATGCACTAGGTTGGTGGTAAACAGAAACGCTAACCACTGCACCACATGGTCACCAAATTGTAATTCTAATTTGTTTATTTTTCAAAAATAAATATAATAAAAAATGAAATAAAATGAAATAAAATAAAGAAGGAAAAATAAGAAAAAAGTTTTTCCTGTGCCTATACACCCTTCCGTTAAATCGCGACACCTGGCGGGAGTGCCATGATTGATAGTAGAATGTGATGTCATACAGGGAGTTATGAAAGGGAAATACTAGCATTTCGTAATTTCCCTTAATATAATATTGTTTTAAAATTAAATATTAAATTTCAATTTTAATTACATATCGCTGGTATTTTATTCCATGACTTTAAAAAATAATTTGAAATTAATATATTTTTCATTAAAAATTTTAAAAATTGATTTTAATTGTTACATAATAATAACTGTTCCATGACATATTTGTTATTGTAATACCAAGTCATGAGCAGTCATTCGGAACTTATTAGGGCACTGATTTTGATTACCTGATTTACAGGAGAGAAAATGCTACGGTCCAACCTAAGGACAATTTGCTTATGCATGAATGAATCCAGGTGTGTCAGAAGTAGTCTAAGCTTTTCGTTAATCTCAGAAGATTCTCAGTCGGTAGAATTATTTAAACGAGAGAGAGAGAGAGAGAGAGAGAGAGAGAGAGAGCTACAAACATTGCATTTTAAGCATTCTGTAACTCAGTGAATAATTATATAAACGAACAAATTATCTATCCGAAAAAATTATAACGAGTCATGGGATAATTATTTATCCGACATTTTGAAACTTAACATATTTGTGTTACAGTTTAAAGATGATAAATAATAATAAACACCGCGTAATTAGACTAGTATTAAAAGTTATTTATTTATTTATTTTCATTTTTATACTTTTTGATTTTTTGACAAATAAATATAATATAGCCAAAGCAGTGATACGACACTACATGAGAATAAATCAAATATTTATCACTGTGTATTATAATCAGGTGTTGACTTGTTCATCTCGTAATCAGATAATCTAGAGACTTGTTAATTGCAAATATTGGATTAATGAAACCAATTAAAAGTCCTATTTTTTAAGTCAACTTAGGTAAGGATGCCATCATTTTTACTTAGAATCAGTTGTTATTTATATAAAATTGACCGAAATTTTAACCATACAACCGAAATTTCAATGTTGTTGTTTTTTTTTTTGTTTTTTTGTTTTTTTTTTTAATATTTTTATTAATAATTTTGAAAATAAATTTTCAGAACCTTTAACATTTTTAGCAATAACGGATGTTTCTTTAATGAAAGTTTAATCCGTTGAACAATGATTTTTAAATACAACTTTAAGATGTCGCTAATTTGTAATCACAGGAAAATTTAAGTTTTCAAATTATTTTGACTATCAATTAGGTATCTGAATTGTTTAATTTATATCAATATTTTGTAAATAAGTTTTATGAAAAATCCGATTTTATAAAATAAATAAAGATAAATAAGAAAAAAGTGGAAGGTGAACGTTTGTAGTAATTTGATTAAAAAATTAAAATATTTCCAGTCGGATAAAAATATGAATTTCAAATGTCCTTGAGGGTAATTAAATAAACCAAGATATTAATAAATATACGTACATGTATTTTATATTTTCAAATTTGAACATTTACAAATTGCAATTTTCTAGTAAAAATAAAACTTATTATTTTGTTGAAGAAATTACAACAAATTCTACACAATCCTTTACAATGTTAAGTGTCTTTTCGGATGATCATCTATGTGTTTAAAATTTGTTTAATTAGCCCATTCATAATTTGTAATTTATTTAAAGTAATATTCGCTTTGTCGGTTTATCATCTCACCTGTAGCTTACCTATGACACCTAACATATACTCGAACTGAGTGAATATACACCCTTTAAAGTAATATTCGCTTTGTCGGTTCATCATCTCACCTGTAGCTTACATATGACACCTAACATATACTCGAACTGAGTGAATATACTGTACATGATGATGGGATCGATAGATAGCTTTCCCGGTGTGACGTCATATCAAGAGCGATAACCAGTTTCCGGCTATTTCTGGAAGGGTGTATACGGTTGGAAAATCACCAAATAATTATTATTTATTTTATATCAATGCATTCGGAATATTTTTTCCCTTTTCAATAAAACAGGATTTTGAATATGCTCTAAGAATAAAATGGTTGAAAACATGAAATTAATAAATACATGTTGACAGTAATTTATTATTTACGTTTATCTTACAGTGACGTTACGATTACGTCACAACTTAAGGAACACATGCGTGTAAAAGTTACCATAGCGACATTAAATGTTCGAATTTTAAGACAAGATTTACATTTTTGGAATCACAAATAAATGTACTTTCAGTATCTGATAAAAACTCAAAATCGATATTTTGTGCCATAAGGGTTGTTTTGTCATGGAGCGACTCATATTATATCAACAAAATGAATTCCAGTTTATGTCATCACAGAATGTTGTTATAACTTTGTCCCTGTTTCTGTTACACACATTTCACTGACAATTTCGCTTTTTCCAGTATTACACACCCATAATCTTATCAGAAATATCTAAGTCCAGTCCCACTGGCCTGTCACAGATAAATAATGTCATTACCTAACTGATCACCAAATGATGTTATAATTTTGTCCCTGTTTCTGTTACACATATTTCACTGACAATTTCGTTTTTTCCAGTATTACACACCCATAATCTTATCAGAAACCTACTGGCCTGCCACAGATAAATAATGTCATTACCCAAATGATCACAGAATGTTGTTATAATTTTGTCCCTGGTTCTGTTACACATATTTCACTATTAGGATTTTGTAATTTCCAGTATCACACAGCCACAGTCTACCAGAACTATCCAAGTCCAATCCCATTGGCCTGTCACAGATAAACAATGTCATTACCTAAATGATCACAGAATGTTGTTATGACCTTGTCCCTGTTTCTGTTACACATATTTAACTATGAGGATTTTGTAATTTCCAGTATTACACACCCCCACAATCTACCAGAACTATTCAAGTCCAATCCTACTGGCCTGTCACAGATAAACAATGTCATTCCAGTATTACACACCAACAATCTACCAGAACTATCCAAGTCCAATCCCATTGGCCTGTCACAGATAAACAATGTCATTACCTAAATGATCACAGAATGTTGTTATGACCTTGTCCCTGTTTCTGTTACACATATTTCACTATGTGGATTTTGTTATTTCCAGCATTACACACCCACAATCTACCAGAACTATCTATGTCCATTCCCCTTGGCTCGTTACACCCCTGTTCAGGTGTTATCAGATACTGTAGTAACTTGCCATCTCTATCTAGGACATGTACTACAGAGTTCATATAGTCACTGATTATTATATGTCCATGTTTATCTGTGACTACATCATATGGAGTAAATGATTTCTTCAGTTTTCTCCCCTCACCCTGATATGTAAATCTCTTCTGTCCCTGTTGGTTAACAACTACTACTTTACTACGATCTATAACTACAATGTCACCATTTATGTTAGTACAGATAAGCAAGGGGTTGTTAAACAGTTGTTTGTTATCCAATGTGTCATGTTGTATTGTTCTGATGTGTTGTCCACTGGTTGTTATCTCCACTATCTTACTATCCTTGTCCTTATACAACACAACAAGTACATTCCCTGTATCTGTTACAGTGATTCCTCGTGTCTCATAGCCATCTGCTGCTGTATATACGTCTATAAATGTGTTATTTCCTGTTAACTTCTTTACTTTATTACGAAGAAACACTGTCACAAGAAGATCTCCAGATTTAGAGACAGCAGCATCATATATCCAAAAGTCAGTACTGATGTTCTGTATAACTTTACCATCTGATGTCACCAGTGATATATCTTCACAACTACCATGACTACAGTTCCATAACCAAGCCTGGTCATTATCTGTTGTTACTACCCGTCTATTATTAGCTGTAAAACTGTGGACTATCTCAACATCTATGTTCGAACTAGTTGATGAAATGTTTCTGGCCCGTTCTGGTGGTGGATTTACTGTTTTCAAATCAAGAAGTCCAAACATATTTTTAAGTTCCTTATCATCCACATGCCTGGTTATCAGGTCAGGTGGACTTAATGGGTCTGGTGGATCACATGGTCTGTATTTATCTAATCTTTGTGTTACATCTGTCACAAACTTTACCATCTCTATATTCCTGTCTCTCTCTTTCCGCTCACATTGTTGTATTAGTTGATTTATATCGGCCATTTCTCCTTGTAATCTTTGCTCCAACTCTGTCATTGCCTGCTTATTATCTTTGTCTATATTTTGTAATTGGTTTGTGTAGTCAGATTCTATTTTGTCTAGTCTACTTTTAAAGTGGTTATTTCTCGCTTTCACTTCCTTTATTTTCCTGGTTGTGGATTCGGAGAATTCAAGTTTGTTTTCAGCGATAGTTTTGATGACATCTTTATATTTTTGGGACTTTTCATTTGTCTGTCTGATGATATCTGATAGTTGTTTCTGTTTGATATCTATAACCTCTTCCACTTTAACCATGGAGTGGTTAGGATGGGCACCACTGGTAACACACTCTCTGCAGATTGGACAGTTACAGGTATTACAATACATAAGCAAATCTTCCTTCGTATGACTTGGACATTTGTTCCCAATTTGATTATTTTCATATATCTCAGCTGATTGAAAACATACAACTTTATGATCTTTAGCTATTTTGCTTTTCAAATGTATTTTCATGCACGTTTCACATATGAGTTCATCACAATTGAGACACTTATATGATATGTTGTTAATTTCACATAGCTCACATTTCTGGTCAAGGAATACTGGCCACTGGGCATCGGGAACTTCTGACTCTGCCATTGCTGTATATTATTTCTGCAAAATGAAAAGAAAAAAAAAATTATGAGTTGTGTTGTTTCAGGGCCAAGTTAAACTTTATACAATTACAATTGACTTTAAACATTCAAGTCCAGATGGTGTGGTACATTAGGTAAATATATATGTTCATAAATCAGTATTCTGTAGAAAAATTCAAAATAATGATTTATTTGATTACACAAGAAGTGTCTGTGAAGCTTGTTCCACCAAATTTGTAAAATTATAAGTACTTCCTAATAGGTTCATCAGGCTAGAGGTTATATCCTGGGGGGGGGGGGGGGGGGGGGGGGGGCTGGGGGGGGTGTAGTGGAACAACTACAAACTATTGTGGAAACTATGTGTGTCAGTGTGTCAGTGTAGTGCCAGGGTTTATATACCAACAACATGAATATGACCAACAGAATAACATCATATTCATACTGTTTTTGTTTGTCACATTTGTTTACAGGATTTGACAATGAGATGTCATTTTATAAATTGTTATTACAGGGGAAACGCCAACCCGGCCTACGCATTAATTCATTAAACAAGTTTGCACGCGCAGAAGGGGTGAAAAAAATGGCCAAAAACGGCATACACTCGAGGCGTGGAAATAATGAAATATTTGTCTTACCGACTGTTTTTACTGAAACACATGGCATTTTATTAAAATTTCTGAATAATTGTAATTGATTAAAGCCAGATTTGCTCTAATTTGGTGGCAATTTTACCATTTAAATACCGATTGAATGCGGGAGACTTGCCTAAAATCGAAAATTATTTTTTTGAAAAATGTGATCTCTTTCAATCATTTGCTCATGCACCAAAGATGTTTTAATATGAATGGAAAGAACTTTTTCCCGCGTTTATTTTGATGTATAATTCGACAGTTAAATTTTCTGGTACAAAAAACGTACAAGTTTTAAAGTCGAAAAAATCGATGAAAATGTCGGATATGTGATCATGGGTCGGTCCCTTTTCCGGCTCATTTGACCCATAAATAATGCAACGTCAGCTTCCTCATGGTACACCATGTGTAAATTTGATAGTCCAGAGACGCTGTTTGGATTTATTTGCTAAAATAAAGTAAGTTTTACCATTTAAATAGTAATTTTCTTCACACTTCAAGCCGATTTTGCCGGAAATTTGGGTCTACTTTCAGGCAGCCATCTTAGAAAAGTGCCGTCACCGCCTCAAAGTTATTTTTTGCATTCTCGAATGATCCTTTTGTATTTTGTACATGGCAGTCATGGTTTTTACACCATATAACATGCAGGATTGATTTGTGGTACCACTGAATGTATGAAGTTTGCATGGATACCAATACACTGGCCTGCATGTACTCAGGATACATTGGCCTGTATGCTTTGTAGGCCTTCAATTTATTTGGCTGCTAAATAACATTCAACTGTCTTATTTTATTTATTTTATTTTAAATACATGGGGAATGGGTTTACTCAAAATATTTACCATTAATATTTGACCAGGAGTGTGGATTTCTACATAAAATATTCCTTAGATGAGGAACATCTTTCAACTTAGATTTAGCTCTCAATTCATAAATATGTACATTTTGAATTTCATCACAAGGTTGGCACTAGTCTTAATTATATATTTTTTCAAATTCTAATGTAATAAAAACCCCGCCTTCCTTACTTTGGTACAAAGCATGAACTCATGGTTTATTATACAGTCCCATTTAATTGTTTAATCAAATTTTAACAGAAAAAAATTCATTTGAAATCCTATACAAATTGAAAATTTGCATAAAAACTGGACTCATACAGTGTGTATACATCTATGATCTAAGCTACTACTTATTACTTATTGTAATTAGCTCTGGCATATGCTACTATTGAATTTTTATGAAATTGTCATGTGCTGATTAAAGTGATTTTGAATTTTTATTAAAATAATGCATTCAAAGTCAGAACATTTGAATTATATTATTTCAGTAGCACATGACAGCTCTACTGTTTTTGCTCTAAAACTTTAGAGGAGACAGCATCTTTTTGCTAATGTAATAATTGAAATTGCTAAATAATGAAATGAAATTATAATTTAACTTAAACCATAAACAGATAGGTCTAAAACATTATAATCGTGATTCAACACCCACAACTGAGCCAAGTCATTAAAGTCACTTTGCTTAATTTAGTTTGACAGATGTGTTTAGATGCGAGTTACAAACACATAGACATACCATACCTACAACATTACATGTGTCCATCATCTGATGTTGACTTAAAAGCCAGAGTTAATTCAAATTTAAGCTAACATGGCCCATCATAAGTTGTCATTTAATTCAGATGACGAACAAGTATGGAACCAGAGAAAGACCCCCATACTGATTATTTCAATATGAAAAATGATTTCACTTTTTGTGAAATTTGGACATGCAATGTAAGGCACTTATAAACTTTCTCTTATTCAGCAACAAACACCTTATTTCACATCTGGTAGTTATATTATTCCTTGCTGATTTTGTTTCAGTCCATGGATTTAACAAGTTTTCACTGATAACTCATAACTTGTGCATTTTTTCATTTATAATTATGATAAAACCCATTTTTTAGACTGGTAAAATTAGTATTAAAATTAAAACTATATAAAATTAAAACTATATAAAATAAACACTATATAAAATAAACTAAATTGATGTGGAATTATAATAAGTATTTGATGTAAATCTTATTTACACTAACATTCAACCTCAAATTAACCCTCATAAGCTGAAAATGATCAGGAAAGAATAAAATTCATGATTGTTCACTGAAATTACTTATTAAACAACTAAAATACATGTGTATATATATACATGTATGTATATGAAATTTTGTGATATGAAATATTGAAGCAATGTCTAAAGATGTTAATCCACAGCTAAGCTCAAACCCAAGTTAATGAATATTGTTTTCACAAGCACTGCCTCAACATAATATAGTTTATGCTTTTCCCTCATTAAAATGTCAAGTCCATGACTACTTCACATGTACAATTAATTTTAAAATTAAAAAAAAATGAGATATATCTTTGGTTAGTTTTGATGCAGCATTCTAATTATTTAATGTATGCATTTCATTTTTTAATTTATAAATACTTTCTTGCACACCTTCATATTCTGGTGTTGGTTTTAAATAAGTCAAATATTGTAGTAGACTACTCATGTACATGTATATAACACATATGGCTTGTAATGGGTAAATATGTTGTACATAATCATGCAGTTTTAAAATTCCTCAAATCCTACCCGCCCATCACACACATGCTCTCTCTCTCTCTCTCTCTCTCTCTCACACACACACACACACACACACACATTAATGCTGATTATTTGGACCAGCAAGACATATTGCTTTGAGTGGAGGTCAACATCAGAGATCCTACCATTTCTATGTTTTCCTACACAGTTAAACCTGTCTATCAAGGCCACCCAAAGGAACCAGTAAAAATGACCTTAATGGACAGGTGACCTTTGTATACAGGTTCAAATAATATGAATAAAGAACAATTAGGATACAATTATACTGGCCTTTATAGGCAGGTGACCATTATATAGATGTGGCCTTAAGGGCAAGTTGGGCTGTATTTCCTATAATTTTTTTACCCTTTTCTTATATTTTCCTATCATGGTTTTTGTAACTGGAATTCAGAATGGGGACATTTTCTTGCATTTAGTACATATATGAAACAACATTCACGTTCCAGTAAGTATACATTGCAGTTGCCAATATTTTATTTTTGTTAGTAAAAGGGGGAACAGAAATGGCTGTAGGAGAGGCCATGGATAAATATTTTTGCGCAAATTATTTAAAAATTTTCCTATAATTTTAATGGAAACTCCTATAATTTTCTATAAAACTCCTATAATTGTGATGCCACATTCCTAATTTTCCTATATTTTGGACCTCAAAATGGTAGGATCCCTGCAACATGTAACGATTAGAAGTCAGCGCAATATGTAAACATGCTGGGCAGCTGACAGTGTATGTAGGTAGAAAAATCGATAATGCATGCAACAGTCATGACTCAACTGTGTGATGAAGCAAAACACGATATTGACGTCATTACGTCAGATGTATGTATAATGTATGAGTACATTGAAGGTCACGGCCATATTTGTTTTCATTGATGACAAATGAAGGCTCTTGGTTTTTTGCTTTTTTCAGATATTGACACTGCATGCACCAGGTATAATACTTTGTTAAAATAAATTACAATAATATTGTAATACTATGTCAAAATTTCAAAGAGAAAAGACCATGGTACAAAAAACGTACAAGTTTTAAAAATCGAGTCGAGTTTCATGCTGATTAGGCTACAGTGATTTTTAGCTCACCTGAGCACAAAGTGCTCAAGTGAGCTATTGTGATCAGTCTTTGTCCGTCGTGCGTCGTGCGTCATGTGTCGTGCGTCAACTTTTCATTGTTAACACTCTAGAGGCCACAGTTTTAGTTATATCTCCATCAAACCTGTCCAGAACGATGTTCAGGACAAAAGCTAAGTCAAGTTCGTATGTGGGTTATGTTGGGTCAATAAGTAGGTCATCAGGTCAAATCATAGAAAAACCTTGTTAACACTCTAGAGTCCATATTTTTTGTCCAATCTTCATATAATTTGTCCAGAACAATGTTCATGACCAAAGCAAGGTCAAGTTCATTTATGGGTTATGTTGGTTCAATAAGTAGGTCACTAGGTCAAATCATAGAAAAACCTTGTTAATGCTCTAGAGTCCATATTTGTTTGTCCAATCTTCATATAATTTGTCCAGACCGATGTTTATGACCAAAGCAAGGTCAAGTTCGTATATGGGTTATGTTGGGTTAATAAGTAGGTCACTAGGTCAAATCATAGAAAAACCTTGTTTACATTCTAGAGTCCATATTTTCCGTTCAATCATCATATAATATGTCCAAAAAGATGTTCATGACCAATGCAAGGTAAAGTTCTCAAATGGGTTATGTTGGGTCAATAAGTAGGTCACTAGGTCAAATCATAGAAAAACCTTGTTTACATTCTAGAGTCCATATTTTTTGTCAAATCTTCATCAAACTTGTCCAGAACAATGTTCAGGACAAAAGCTAAGATAAATTTGTATATAGGTTATGTTGGGTCAATAAGTAGGTCACTAGGTCAAATCATAGAAAAACCTTGTCAACACTCTAGAGTCCATAATTTTTGTCCAATCTTCATATTATTTGTCCAGAACGATGTTCATGACCAATGCAAGGCCAAGTTCGTATATGGGTTATGTTGGGTCAATAAGTAGGTCACTAGGTCAAATCATAGAAAAACATTGTTAACACTCTAGAGTCCATATTTTTTGTCCAATCTTCATATAATTTGTCCAGAACAAAGTTCATGACCAAAGCAAAGTCAAATTTGTATATGGGTTATGTTGGGTCAATAAGTAGGTCACTAGGTCAAATCATAGAAAAACCTTGTTAATGCTCTAGAGTCCATATTTATTTGTCCAATCTTCATATAATTTGTCCAGAAGGATGTTCATGACCAAAGCAAAGTCAAGTTCGTATATGGGTTATGTTGGGTCAATAAGTAGGTCACTAGGTCAAATCATAGAAAAACCTTGTTAACACTCTAGAGTCCACATTTTTTTTCCAATCTTCATATAATTTGTCCAGAACAATGTTCATGACCAAAGCAAAGTCTAGTTTGTATATGGGTCATGTTGGGTCAATAAGTAGGTCACTAGGTCAAATCATAGAAAAACCTTGTTAACACTCTAGAGTCCATATTTTTTGTCCAATCTTCATATAATTTGTCCAGAACGATGTCTATGACCAAAGCAAGGTCAAGTTCGTATATGGGTTATGTTGGGTCAATAAGTAGGTCACTAGGTCAAATCATAGAAAAACCTTGTTTACACTCTAGAGTCCATATTTTTTGTCCAATCTTCATATAATTTGTCCAGAACGATGTCTATGACCAAAGCAAGGTCAAGTTTGTATATGGGTTATGTTGGGTCAATAAGTAGGTCACTAGGTCAAATCATAGAAAAACATTGTTAACACTCTAGAGTCCATATTTTTTGTCCAATCTTCATATAATTTGTCCAGAACAAAGTTATGTTATGTTATGTTGGGTCAATAAGTAGGTCACTAGGTCAAATCATAGAAAAACCTTGTTAACACTCTAGAGTCCATATTTTTTGTCCAATCTACATATAATTTGTCCAGAACGATGTTCATGACCAAAGCAAGGTCAAGTTCGTATATGGGTTATGTTGGGTCGATAAGTAGGTCACTAGGTCAAATCATAGAAAAACCTTGTTTATGCTCTAGAGTCCATATTTATTTGTCCAATCTTCATATAATTTGTCCAGAACAATGTTCATGACCAATGCAAGGTCAAGTTCGTATATGGGTTATGTTGGGGCAATAAGTAGGTCACTAGGTCAAATCATAGAAAAACCTTGTTAACACTCTAGAGTCCATATTTTTTGTCCAATCTTCATATAATTTGTCCAGAACGATGTCCATGACCAAAGCAAAGTCAAGTTTGTATATGGGTCATGTTGGGTCAATAAGTAGGTCACTAGGTCAAATCATAGAAAAACCTTGTTAACACTCTAGAGTCCATATTTTTTGTCCAATCTTCATATAATTTGTCCAGAACAATGTCTATGACCAAAGCAAGGTCAAGTTCGTATATGGGTTATGTTGGGTCAATAAGTAGGTCACTAGGTCAAATCATAGAAAAACCTTGTTTACACTCTAGAGTCCATATTTTTTGTCCAATCTTCATCAAACTTATCCAGAACAATGTTCAGGACAAAAGCTAAGTCAAGTTCGTATATGGCTTATATTGGGTCAATAAGTAGGTCACTAAGTCAAATCATAGAAAAACATTGTTAACACTCTAGAGTCCATATTTTTTGTCCAATCTTCATATAATTTGTCCAGAACAATGTTCATGACCAAAGCAAAGTCTAGTTTGTATATGGGTCATGTTGGGTCAATAAGTAGGTCACTAGGTCAAATCATAGAAAAACCTTGTTAACACTCTAGAGTCCATATTTTTTGTCCAATCTTCATATAATTTGTCCAGAACGATGTCTATGACCAAAGCAAGGTCAAGTTCGTATATGGGTTATGTTGGGTCAATAAGTAGGTCACTAGGTCAAATCATAGAAAAACCTTGTTTACACTCTAGAGTCCATATTTTTTGTCCAATCTTCATATAATTTGTCCAGAACGATGTCTATGACCAAAGCAAGGTCAAGTTCGTATATGGGTTATGTTGGGTCAATAAGTAGGTCACTAGGTCAAATCATAGAAAAACCTTGTTAACACTCTAGAGTCCATATTTTTGTCCAATCTTCATATAATTTGTCCAGAACAAAGTTCATGACCAAAGCAAAGTCAAGTTTGTATATGGGTTATGTTGGGTCAATAAGTAGGTCACTAGGTCAAATCATAGAAAAACCTTGTTAACACTCTAGAGTCCATATTTTTTGTCCAATCTACATATAATTTGTCCAGAACGATGTTCATGACCAAAGCAAGGTCAAGTTCGTATATGGGTTATGTTGGGTCGATAAGTAGGTCACTAGGTCAAATCATAGAAAAACCTTGTTTATGCTCTAGAGTCCATATTTATTTGTCCAATCTTCATATAATTTGTCCAGAACAATGTTCATGACCAATGCAAGGTCAAGTTCGTATATGGGTTATGTTGGGGCAATAAGTAGGTCACTAGGTCAAATCATAGAAAAACCTTGTTAACACTCTAGAGTCCATATTTTTTGTCCAATCTTCATATAATTTGTCCAGAACGATGTCTATGACCAAAGCAAGGTCAAGTTCGTATATGGGTTATGTTGGGTCAATAAGTAGGTCACTAGGTCAAATCATAGAAAAACCTTGTTTACACTCTAGAGTCCATATTTTTTGTCCAATCTTCATCAAACTTATCCAGAACAATGTTCAGGACAAAAGCTAAGTCAAGTTCGTATATGGCTTATGTTGGGTCAATAAGTAGGTCACTAAGTCAAATCATAGAAAAACCTTGTTAACACTCTAGAGTCCATATTTTTTGTCCAATCTTCATATAATTTGTCCAGAATGATGTTCATGACCAAAGCAAGGTCAAGTTCGTATATGGGTTATGTTGGGTCGATAAGTAGGTCACTAGGTCAAATCATAGAAAAACCTTGTTTATGCTCTAGAGTCCATATTTATTTGTCCAATCTTCATATAATTTGTCCAGAACAATGTTCATGACCAATGCAAGGTCAAGTTCGTATATGGGTTATGTTGGGGCAATAAGTAGGTCACTAGGTCAAATCATAGAAAAACCTTGTTAACACTCTAGAGTCCATATTTTTTGTCCAATCTTCATATAATTTGTCCAGAACGATGTCCATGACCAAAGCAAAGTCAAGTTTGTATATGGGTCATGTTGGGTCAATAAGTAGGTCACTAGGTCAAATCATAGAAAAACCTTGTTAACACTCTAGAGTCCATATTTTTTGTCCAATCTTCATATAATTTGTCCAGAACGATGTCTATGACCAAAGCAAGGTCAAGTTCGTATATGGGTTATGTTGGGTCAATAAGTAGGTCACTAGGTCAAATCATAGAAAAACCTTGTTTACACTCTAGAGTCCATATTTTTTGTCCAATCTTCATCAAACTTATCCAGAACAATGTTCAGGACAAAAGCTAAGTCAAGTTCGTATATGGCTTATGTTGGGTCAATAAGTAGGTCACTAAGTCAAATCATAGAAAAACCTTGTTAACACTCTAGAGTCCATATTTTTTGTCCAATCTTCATATAATTTGTCCAGAATGATGTTCATGACCAATGCAAGGTCAAGTTCGTATATGGGTTATGTTGGGTCAATAAGTAGGTCACTAGGTCAAATCATAGAAAAACCTTGTTAACACTCTAGAGTCCATATTTTTTGTCCAATCTTCATCAAACTTATCCACAACAATGTTCAGGACAAAAGCTAAGTTAAATACGTATATAGGTTATGTTGGGTCAATAAGTAGGTCACTATGTCAAATCATAGAAAAACCTTGTTAACACTCTAGAGTCCATATTTTTTGTCCAATCTTCATATAATTTGTCCAGAACGATGTTCATGACCAATGCAAGGCCAAGTTCATATATGGGTTATGTTGCTTCAATAAGTAGGTCACTAGGTCAAATCATAGAAAAACCTTGTTAATACTCTAGAGTCCATATTTTTTGTCCAATCTTCATATAATTTGTCCAGAATGATGTTCATGACCAATGCAAGGTCAAGTTTGTATATGGGTTATGTTGGGTCAATAAGTAGGTCACTAGGTCAAATCATAGAAAAACCTTGTTAACACTCTAGAGTCCATATTTTTCGTCCAATCTTCATATAATTTGTCCAGAACGATGTTTATGACCAAACCAAAGTCAAGTTTGTATATGGGTTATGTTGGGTCAAGAAGTAGGTCACTAGGTAAAAACATAGAAAAATCTTGTTAACACTCTAGATTCCTTTTTTTTCTCCAATCTTCATATATTTGTCTAGAAAGATGTTCATGACCAAAGGAAGTTCAAGTTCCTATATGGGTCATGTTGGGTCAATAAGTAGATTACTAGGTCAAATCAAAGAAAAACCTTGTTAACACTGTAGAGTCCATATTTATTTGTCCAATCTTAATTTGCACAAAACAATTTTCAGGACAAAAGCTAGGTCAAGTTCGTATTAATTAATAATGAACTCTGTTAACCCTCTCTATTCATGTCATTATTGGAAAAATGTGTAGAATTCAATTTATTCTCAGGTGAGCGTCCAGGGCCTCATGGCCCTCTTGTTAAGAGAAATCAGGTGCCGTCAGAAAATAGAGGGTTTTTTTGCAAGTATGCGTGTCATCCAGAATGTTTGCATACATGCATAATTTTAAGTTCATAACAAATCTGCTGATAATGCGTTTACACCCATAAATGCAAAATTTACCGTTAAAATACGACACTGAATTTAGTGTACACTGAAACTCGCGGCCATATTTGTTTTTGTTGACGACAAATGAAGGATCTTGGTTTTTTGCTTTTTTCAGATATCCACACCGTATGCACCAGGTATAATATTTTGCGAAAATAAATAACAATAGTATTGTAATGTTATGTCAAAATTTCAAAGAGAAATATTCATGATACAAAAAACGTACAAGTTTTAAAAATTGAGTCATGCTGATTAACAGTGATTTTCTAGAGAAACCAGGTGCCGTCAGAAAATTGCGAATTTTTTGTAAGTATGCATGTCATCTGGGATTTTTTTATACTGCGAATTTCTAAGTTCATGACAAATCTGCTTATAATGCCTTCACACCCATAAATGCAAACTTTACCGTTCAAACACGACACTGAATTAACTGTACACTGAAGCTTGCGGCCATTTTTGTTTTCATTGACAACGAATGGAGGCTCTTGGTTTTTTGCTTTTTTCAGATATCTACACTTTATGCACCAGGTATAATATTTTTAGGAAATAAATAACAATAGTATTGTAATGTTATGTCAAAATTTCAAAGAGAAATATTCATGGTACAAAAAACGTACAAGTTTTAAAAATCGAGTTGAATTTCGTGCTGATTTTCAAGAGAAATCGGGTGCCCTCAGAAATTTGTGAATTTTTGATAAGTATGATATGTCATCTAAAATTTTATAACACATACAAAATTTTAAGTTTATGATACATGTGCTTATATTGCGTTTTCACCCATACATGCAAATTTTACTGTTAAAATACGAAACTGAATGTGACCGATTGTTTTCCGGTTTTGGACACTTGACAAAAAATAATCCTGTTTTTTCGACCGTGGAAGGTTTCAAAAAACAAAACCGAAACACAATTTGCTCTTTACGTTTCCCCTGTTATGAACTTATTCCAACTAAGTTCACATTAGTACATTTATTAAAAAATTTACCAAATCCTAAATGGCTGAATGTAAGAATATATTTCATTACAGGCCATAGTAAAACAAGGATATCCTATTACTGGACATCGATTTTGCTGGTTGCAATATTGACAAGTATATTTTAAAAAATTGCTGCTGTGACAATTGTAAAATTTCTTTCACTTAGAATTTCCTTGTTAATTGTGCTCTGTATTTCTTGTAGTGATCATTTGACCATAGTTTATGTCATAAAAGGCTTAATTTGAAGCTACATGACAAACATGGTGACTTTAATTTTTCTTTGCAACTTTTTTGCTATTTCTGTTGCGCAACTAACAGGCTATGGTACGAGAGGTGACCCATTTATATTTGAACACAAAATAAACCGCAATAATTTTGTTAGAAATTTTATTTCATTGTAACAAATGCTCAATATGGGATCCATGACAACTGTATATCAGACGACAGCGACAGCGCCTAGGCCAATATTCCAGTGTCTTATTTATTGTATTTTGTTCCAGTTTCCTCTATTCGTCCTTAAGAGCTCGTTTAAGACCTATCAATGTGTTAATTGTTTGTTTCTTTAGTCTTCGTTTCAGTATGCCCCATATCCGGAAATCCATTGGGGCGGCATCCAGTGACTTAGGCATCCATTCTTCTGGCGTTACAAAGTTAACTTTTTTGTCCTTTAGAAACTGCAGCGTGTATTTTGAAGTATGGCTGGATGCACTGTCTTGATGAAAGACCATGTTCTTTAATCCCTCAGAAAAAAGTCTGGGTACATCATTCTTCAAAAATGGCTTCAACACTTTATCAACATAGTATTAACTATTGACTTTTGTCCCCTTGTCGATTATTCTAATCTCAGTTTTGCCTCTGTAAGACACACCTGCCCATGCCATAAAACCAGCAGCAAAAGCATCTCTCTTAACAAACTTCAACTTGTCACCTGGAACTTCACCTTTTCGAAAATATAGCACACTCTTCTCCGACCATAACTACCACCTAAATAGAACATAGCCTCATCAGAGGTAACATAAATCTTCCATCTACCATTCCGTAACTTCAGATACAGATGCCAAGACCGGACACGTCTCTTCTTGATTTGCGCCATGTTCAACTGATGTACCTTGCACTTTTTCCTGAGTCTGGCTTCTAATCTTTTGGTTATTATAGGATATACAGTTCCCATAGATATACCTAATTTGGATGCAATCTCCCGATGGGTTGGCGGGTTCACTTTCCAGATAAGACGGGCAATTTTGCGAACAACATCAGGTGTGGCAGCTGTGGGTCTTTTTTTAACTTTGTTACAAGGGACCTTGAATTGATTGTACTTCGTTGTAAACCAGTATTATCACTAATGTTCTTAATTGTACCCAATGATATACCATGCCCCATCGATTTCAATGTTTTTTGGATACTTCTATATGAATGGTTAGTCTTCAAAAGACCAAGCACCATACCTTCAACTTTGTCTGGTGTTTTAGGTCTCACCATGTTGACAAAATCAATACATGTATATTATCTATCGTGTATCACCTGAACGAATATCATGCTAATAACTCAAAAAAACCCGTGCATTTAAACCGTGTGATCGATAAATAAAGTGTTCAAATACAAATGGGTCACCTCTTGTAGAGCTTGTTCCCACTATGGGAACTTTATACAACAAAGAAATCTGCTTACAAATAAATTGTTGCCTCAGAGATATTGTAAGCCTATGTGTATCAGGGGCCTCAAAAAGTTTAATGGTGTCTCTGTATCCAGGATAACACTGGACATATTTGCTGCTTCCTTTCACTCTCAGTTTTGATTACACACCTAGTGTGTGTAACTAGCTAAACAAGAAGTTCTTACCTTTCTAGAACACCCGACCTCACTTCCTGATGGAAGTTTACCTACTGTAATTTGTCAATTTCAAAATTTTCACTTTGCTCTAGGATTGTAATTTGGACATGGAATAGTATGTTTGCTTTTGATAGAATTATTATTTTTCTTGAGAAAACAATTTAAGGAGGGTTTATCATATAATAATTCCTACCTGTTCAATATATCTCAGATTGAGCAGCAGTCTGTTTAAGCTCTCTGTTAAATTTGTAAACATTTCCTTGATTTTTATAAAACATGAATTATTATTAATAAGTTATAATTAATTCCAAAATGTTCCTTCTGTGTGGTTGGCATATTAAAATGGCGCATTTTAAGTAACAGGTATAAACCTGAACAGACCAACGGACAGGTAATATGAAACAAGGAAGTAAATTGTGACTGTATTTATGATAACTAATAATAGTAATGTACATTTAGATCTTATAAATACCTGGAAGCTAAGGTTGTACTTGGTGTAAATCAATATTTATCAATGGGACTTTAAAATTTATTATTTATTAATGCAAAACATTTATTCACTAAAATAAAAATGGTTTTCACATGATATATAAGGCACTGTTTTACATTATTTTGTGATATCGCATATTAAATTAAATAACCAAAATGATCATATCCAATGAAATTCAAAAAATAATTTTATTTCAATGAAATTCAAAAAATAATTTTATTTCAATGAAATTCAAAAAATAATTTTATTTCAGTAAAATTAAAATATTATAATTTTATTTCAATGAAATTCAAAAACTAATTTTATTTCAATAAAATTAAAAAATAATTTTATTTCAATAAAAGTCAAAAAATAATTTTATTTCAATGAAATTAAAAAATAATTTTATTTCAGTAAAATTAAAATATTATAATTTTATTTCAATGAAATTAAAAAAATAATTTTATTTCAATAAAATTAAAAAAATAATTTTATTTCAATAAAATTTAAAAAAACAATTTTATTTCAATAAAATTCAAAAAATAATTTTATTTCAATGAAATTCAAAAAATAATTTTATTTAAGGTTTTTCACTGTGGTGGAAAGTGAACAATTGTTTTGAAATATCATATTTAAACAAAGAAGGAAAGCCATTATTTATTACATGTGCAAATGTAGTTATTTAAAAAAAACCATATATATTGGAAACTGAATAATTGATTTTAAGGGCTAAAATTGGATTTATTTTTGTTAATAAAAATAAGATTATTGTTTTAGCTCATCTGAGTAACAGACAGTTTAAATCCGAACTTTATCAAACTGGCTACAAATTATCGTCTTGACAAGTACAAAGTCAAGTTTATTTTTGAGTCATGTTGGCTCAATAAGTAAGTCACTAGTCCAAATAATAGAAACACCTTACTAACATTCTTGAGGCCACAATTGCTGTCCAAACTTCATCAGTCTTGCTAAGAATGATCCTCATGACATCAGCAAGGTCATGTTTGTATACAGACCATGTTGGGTCAGTAAATAGGTCACTAGGCCAAATCATAGAATAATAGAATCTATTATGAGTATCCATGTAGGACAGGGAAATCCCACCCAAGGGGTTGAATATTTCAGTGAGAGACAAGGCTTGTTTTACAATAACATTAGTGGTATTAAAACCTTTGTTTTGTTATATCAGTGTTTAAACTCAACTGGTTATAGCCTGCTGAGTTTATGGCATGATGAAGCATGTGGTTCATGTATCCGTCCATCCATGCTATGTAAACTATTTTCTCACACATGAGACATGGAAATCCATTGTTTTTACCCATGTGGGATTTCCTTGTCTCACCCTAGGGTTGAGACAGGCTACATGCTGAATTTCCCGCGTAGTTATACCTGCTCTAGATTTATCATTAATCAGACTCAATAAGTTGAGAAAATCATGTTTTATGATGCAAATGTGTAAGAAAAAGAATCCTACACCAATAACAGGGTAAGACAGATATATCTGTCTTACCCTGTTACTGGTGTAAGATTCTATTAATCTTCTCCTCTGAAACCACTGGGCCAATTGAAACCAAATTTGATATAGAAGGATCCTAGGTGGGGTAGATCAAAGTTTGTAAAAGCTTACCCAATGAGATATCCAAGCTAAGCTAGATGGCTTACCTGAACCTTAATGCTCTCCTCGCCAGAAGCTGCATAAGGTTGTAACGCTATCTTTTGCCTGTCCTTTGCTGCAGTTTTTATGGTGTTCCAGGTAGATGGCTACCATTACTATAAATAGCATAATCACTAAAATTCACTAAAATGGCCATTGTGGATTCAATTTTCTACTGAATTTGTTCAAATTTATGAAATAGAAAGAAGTTACCTGGTTATTTAACATATATAAATGTTTTTCATAAACATTTTCATTGACCCAATTTTAGAAAATTATGCAAATAAGGTCAATTTTTTAGCCAATTCTTTGAATATCTTCTCTTCATAAATCACTGGGGAATTGAAACCAAATTTGAGTTGAAGGTCTCCAGGTGGGGTGGATCAAAGTTTGTACAAGCCAACCCAGTATGATACACCAAGATGGCCATCATTACTATAAATAGCAAAATCACTAAAATGGCCATTGTAGATTTAATTTTCTACTGATTTTCTTCTAATTTGAAATATAGAAAGTAGATACCTGGTTATTTAACATAATTTTGTAAATGTTTAGGCCCAGAATTTTAGGCACTTCTTGGTCTTTTTTTTAATAAGCCTGGTTTTGTTATATACATGTTGTTTATAAGCCTGTTCCAGGAATTCACAAATTCCCTCTTGTTACAAAACAAGACTTACAAACTGTAATCTGACCATGATTATACACTGCCGTCCATAAATCATTTTACATATTCAAAACGGATGATATCATTACAGACTGAAATTCTTCACAAAATTAAATTGTCAAAAACATCAGTCTGCTAATTTCCTAAAGCAGAGTATTTTGCAGCAAAAAATAGTGTTTTGTTTTGTTTTTTTTAATATTTTTCCTACAATTTCATACATTTCTCCAAAATCAAAAAAAAAAAAAAAAATTAAAAAAAAAAATTCTTCATGAAAAAACAACTTTGCTGCATACATTTAGATCATCAAATTAAGATATCTCTTTCAAATACATCTTGTACTGCAAAAAATTCAATTTTTAAATAATGATGACATGTTGATCATAATATAAACCTATGCAAGAAATAAATGGTGGACAGTTATTTATGGATGACAGTCAGATGAGGTTTCAAATTTATAATCCTTAGTAGCCAGATTTCCAAACTTTGCAAAAATATAAATTATATTAATAAAATAAATATATATATGAATATAAAATGGAATTTCCAGGATTCTGTGTGTCCTGGTGGGACAGGTTTTAAAAAGGTCAAAATCTGGGACATCCCAGACAATTTGGGACGTATAACATGTAAGATATAGGGCTGTAACAATAGCGTAAAAATTGTATTGCAATATATTGCCAACTTTGTGTAATGTATTGCAATATGTATAACCATGTATAGCATAAAAGTTATAACAAGAATCATTTTAGTTTAAATAAATGATGAAAAAATACTGTTTTAACCCTCAATATTCAGAAACTTGAAAAATCAAGTTTTAATGAATTAACAAATAAAACAAATCATTTCTGTAGAGAATATTGAAATGGCATGACTAGAATAAAGGAGAAAAATAAAAGTGGTCACCATCTTGGTGCCATTAACAAACATGTGTTCATTCATATAAAGCCTTTAGT
The DNA here is from genome assembly GCA_021292105.1 of Anadara kagoshimensis. NCBI lineage: Eukaryota > Metazoa > Mollusca > Bivalvia > Arcoida > Arcidae > Anadara > Anadara kagoshimensis. Next base: position 6,481,506 of record CM037864.1, read on the forward strand.
GTAAAATGTTTTGGCAAAACTAACGTACCGCCGGAAACTCAATACATGCAACCCATATCTGGATAACACTAGTACAGCATTTCATACCTGTACCGATTATATCTGGTATATGGTTGCAGCCCTAGTATGATAATCATACTAGGGCTTGTACAAACTGATAACGTCCAAACCGACTCATAATGTCCAAACATTTTTATCAACGCATAATGTCCCAATTTCCATCACATTTTTGTCCAAAACAACTCATAGTGTCCAAATCGACGCATAATGTCCAAGCTTTTTCTGACGCATAATGTCCAAACCTTTTGACGCATAATGTCCAAACATTTTTTTACGCATAGTGTCCAAACCTTTTGACGCATAATGTCCAAACGATTTGACTCATGCCAATAATGTCGATATCTTTATACTTATGTCCAAGGCTGATTTAATTGTTTATCCCTTGTTTCACGAATTTCGAAAATCAGCACATTCCTTTCTATTAATTTTTTAAACCTGGAGCAGCTTTTATGCAACACCAAGTCAGTGGGTAGGGATTTCCTCAAACGTGGACCCCATTTGTGAGATCATGCATGTTTGATCTGGTGAAACATCGCTGTTCCGACGGTTCATTGGTCCGTCACTTCATTAATTTTACAGATTTAAAAGAAATTAATTTTATTTCACTCAACAACTGAAACTGTCAGAAATAGTTGGTGGTCCTCGTGAAAAACAAACTAAGTAGCTGGTTTATATTTATTTTGCACTCTGATCAAACGAAGGTACAGATATAGGACCAAACCAAGGAAAAGGTATCATTTCTCCATGAATAACAGAATCAACTGAATGGTTACTCGATATAGATGTGTCTAACAAAATATTTAATCTCTTCTTTTATGATTCTGGAATGCTTTAATTATTAATTATTTAATTAATAAATAGATAGATAGAGAGAGAGAGAGAGATTGAAGTAAATCAACATCATTGGGAACAGGTAACCGTATATCAGATTTCCAAACCTCAACTTGCATTACAAGTAAAATAGTTGAAAATCGATTTAAAATATGTCACGTAAGTAAAAGCAGCGTATCATGTCAATATCAAATTAAACATACAATAAAACATACTTTAAAATTGCATAATACAAAAAACAACTTATAATTTTCAAAAATCAACTTTAATATAAACCGCTAAGCCCTGGCTTGGTTACAAGTACATGTACAATTATGCATTAAGTGATAAAAAGGATTGATGAGAAAAAACAGTCTGTAAGAAACTGAACAATTACCTTTTCCAAAATATTGATGATATTCCCAAGCATAGAAAAACTAGAGGCTCCCAGGAGCCTGTATAACTCACCTAGGTAGAGTTGTTGCAGAATGAAAATCAACAGATGTCTAATGTTTAAATAAATGCTTGCAATTTATTACACAATATTTATTTCTATCACAAAATTTCAATATTATTTCCTTTCAAACCTAAACCATTTTTCAAAAATTTGAGACAATACATACCAAGTATCATCGACTTTTCATGTATAATACCTGAGAAAGTTTCCTATCCAAAAACGGGTCAATGGCCCATAAAATTAAGGTCAAGGACAACAGCCATAAGGCAGTCTGACTGATGTACTATGGTGGCCACCTTGGATTACGTGCGAACATGTCGGACACAATATTTCAGGTAGACCACACAAGGACTATTGTCACAAAGTTTGGTTGCAATTGGCCAAGTGGTTTCACAGGAGTTGATTTTTTAAATGCAGATGTTATTTTAAAATACCAAATGTAAAGACCCAATGACTATTGTGGCCAAGTTTGGTTCCAATTGACTCGGTAGTTTCAGAGAAAAATATGTTTGAACGTATTTTCCCATAGGGTCCAATTTTAAAATATGTTCTCCACTGACGGCCTTCTTGGATTTTTTGTGGCCCTCAACAACACCAATGTTGTAGGGGGTCACACAAAGACTATTGTGACCAAGTTTGGTTCCAATTGGCTCAGGGGTTTTAGAGAAAAAGATCTTTGAAATTGTTTCCATAGGGTCCAATGTTAACCTATGTTTCCCGTTGGCAGCTATCTTAGATTAGGTGCAGACTTGAAAAAACACCACCCAAAGACTATTGTGGCCAAGTATGGTTCAAATTGGCTCAGTAGTTTCAGATAAATATCTTTGAACATATTTTCCCATAGGGTCCAATTTTAAAATATGTTCTCCACTGACGGCCTTCTTGGATTTTTTGTGGCCCTCAAAAACACCAATGTTGTAGGGGGTCACACAAAGACTATTGTGACCAAGTTTGGTTCCAATTGGCTCAGGGGTTTTAGAGAAAAAGATCTTTGAAATTGTTTCCATAGGGTCCAATGTTAACCTATGTTTCCCGTTGGCAGCTATCTTAGATTAGGTGCAGACTTGAAAAAACACCACCCAAAGACTATTGTGGCCAAGTATGGTTCAAATTGGCTCAGTAGTTTCAGATAAATATCTTTGAACATATTTTCCCATAGGGTCCAATGTTAATCTACTGTCCCCGCTGGCGGCCACCTTGGATTAGTTGCGGACATGTCGGACAAAATTTTTGAAGTAGACCACCCAAGGACTGTTGTGACAAAGTTTAGTTGCAAATGGCCCAGCGGTTTCTGAGGAGTTGATCTTTAACGACGGACGGACGACAAGTGATGGCAAAAGCTCACATAACCTTGTTAGGCCAGGTGAGCTAAAAAGAAAAAACGCTGTATATGCTGTGAAGCGAACGGACGGACAGACAGGCAGACATCTAGAAAGATACATAGACATACAGACGGATAGATAGAAAGATAAAAAAATAGATGGATAGATGGTTAGATGGGTAGATAGATAGATAATTAGATAGCCCACTTAAGCAAGTTGAATTGATTTTCCGAACTTTGTTTTATATCTCTGTTCGTCTGTTTGTTCATGTATCAATATATCTATCTTATGTAATCTATATGCCTAATCTATCCGTCTATCTGTCCTTCTATCTATCTGTCTGTCTTTCTGTCTAGCTGTTTATCTATCTATCTATCTATCTCTCTATCTATCAATCTATCTGTCTGTCTGTCTGTCTGTCTCGATCGACATTATTGGCATGGGTCAAATCGTTTGGACATTATGCGTCAAAAAGTTAGACACTATGCGTCAAAAAATGTTTGGACATTATGCGTCAAAAGGTTTGGACATTATGTGTCAGAAAAAGTTTGGACATTATGCGTCGATTTGGACAGTATGAGTTGTTTTGGACAAAAATGTGATGGATATTAGGACATTATGCGTTGATAAAAATGTTTGGACATTACGAGTCGGTTTGGACATTATCAGTTTGTACAGGGCTGGAACCATATACCAGATATAATCGTTTTAAAAGTATTTTTTCACAAATTTTATAAAATAGGTTTCTTTTTGAAAGAATTTCTCAGAAATTAGTAGCCAGTGGTGATTTTGGCGACTAGGGATAGAAACACAGGCACTGAAATCAAGACGATAAAATTAAGACATTTATTAACTTAATTGCTAATTGTTTCCGTTATTTTTCAGCTGTTTGCTGTTAGTGATGTACAATATTGTGGTCAGGCAGTAGGACTTATTGTAGCAGGTACGATAATTAATAGTAGGGGAAATCACTAAAATGTGATATGTCATTATTATCTTTTACTTCTGCCGTTTATCAAGAACCACCACCTTATGTTCCCAAAATGAAGTTGGGGACATGAGTGTTTTGAATGTTAAATGTTGAATTTTCTTCTTTTTTAAAAAATATTTTTATACATGTAATAAATGTTCCTAATATGTATGTTTATTTTCTTGTTTGTGATTTGTGCATTGTTTGAAGTTTTTGATATTAGCTCACATGGCAAAGCAGTGTGAGCTTATGGTGAGTTTATGTGAGCTTGTAAGCTTTAATCTCCTCCTCTTAAATCACTAGGTAAAGGCCATTGAAGGTCCATGATTGGTAAAGATTTAAAATTGTGTCTGACATGCTGTCTGTCCAAAACCAAGATGGGCATCATTACTATAAATAGCAAACAACTTATAAATGGCTATTATAGCTTTATTCATGTACTGATTCTGTTAAAAGTTTGAATTTAGAAAATAAAAATGAAGTTACTAAACATATGTTCCAGGATATGTTACAGGAATTTCCAGGTGAGCATTACAGGCCTTATTGAACATCTTGTTTGCTTATATTGAGCCATGTACTGATGTGTGTTTTCCATTTCCAATTTTCCATTTTTAAGTTCATTTTTTGTGATAATTCATATACAGTTGAATCTCGTTATCTCGAACTCGGATATCTCGAACTACCGGATATCTCGAACTTTTTTAAAAAGTCCGAACAGAGTTGTTCTTTATTAAACCAAAATCACTCCGGTTATCTCGAACTCGGATATCTCGAATTATCGGATATGTCGAACAATATTTTCGTCCCCTTGAATGAAAATCCTAGGGAAATTACACTCGTTAACTCGAACAAAAAATTTAGGAAAATTAAATTTGTTAACTCCAACAAAAAATTTTGAGAAATCAAATTTGTCAGCGCCTACAGATTTTTTGGTAGAAAAAACACATTCCGACACAAATAAAATATTTGACTGTCGGCCTCGTGTTGATTTTAAAATTACAACATTGCACTGACCTCCCAATTTCCTTAAGCCCTTAATTATTATCCCTTGCATAAGCAATTAAACCATCCAGAAGATTATCAGGTGTTATAATTACTGCCAAGCTGAACATGGCTTCCGAACGCGTGTGATGTGAACATGACTCAATACAACCGGAAGCTTGGGGTGATTAAAGTACACAAAGCGAAACTGGTATGGAGACCAAAGCCGACTCCACTATTTGTCGGCTAATAACAAGTAACAGATAATCTCCCGGTTTTTTATATACTACATTCTCAATTATAAATACAAATAATAAATAATGCAGTTTTTATATATCATGTTTGAATACATACGATATAGGAGAAAACGGCAATATACAGTTTGACAAGATATAACCGGAAGCAACTTCCGGTAGGCGTGTACGAGTTACTTCCCTTTTGTTGTCGTTTCTAACATCGGTTATCTCGAACTCCGGATAAGTCGAACTATTTGCATTTCCCCGTCGAGTTCGAGATAACGAGAGTCAACTGTAGCTTGATTTTGGTCTCTTTTAACAGAGGACCAGGCTACAGCAGACATGGCTTCCAGCAAGGTCAAGGTCACATACACTGATGTAAAACCACCTATACTATCCCTGGCAGATGGTATAGCAAAACAGTCGTTTTTTGACAAAAAGTTGGATGAGGTTGTCGTCGGAGATGCTGAAGGTATGTTATATAGAATCATTTTCATATAGAATTATAGAATGGAAATATAGGAATCACTTAATGCATCTGTCCATTGGTCACTCTGTCCCAATATCATGTCTGATTGATATCTTATATGTCTATATATGGATTTGTCACATACCATATTTAGGTGCATGGGTCAGGGGTTAAGGTCACAAAAACAAATGTTAGAAATATAACAACTCAGCAATGCTAGTAAGGATCTGGTGCGGGGTGAGGGGAGGGTGGGGGGGAAGTATCTCTCAAGAGACTGCTGTAGTTTTATGACTGTACTGGGTATTTTACAGAGTTAATGTATAAATTCTGATGCTGATGCAGGGGCCAATAAGATGACAAAAGTTGTCTGCTACTTGTGTGGATTTGGATTAAACTTGTCATCTATTTGCACTAAGTTTACATTTTCTGAATTTGTTTTGCAATACATATTACTCAAACTTACTTTGGAAATTTGTCTTCTAATTAAATATTAACCAAAAGGATTGCTAATGTGTCTCATGTTACTTTGAATTTAGGTGCAATAAATGGATCAGCTAGGAAAATATCAGGAAGTATTTCCATGGGAACACAGTATCATTTCCACCTGGAAACTCAGGTAACACAACCTGCCTAAACTATCCAGACCAAAGATTTTATTTGAATTGTTGGAGAGGTTTTTAATTGACTCGGAGATCATATAGATTAAAGCAGCAAATTATCTGTGGGGGACCTCTATGATAAACTCTTATTGTTTGATAATACATTTGTAAACATTTAAACCTGTCTGTACAAGGTGATGGATTTAAATTAGTGCTACTATATCATTGCAAAAATCACTTAAATTAGTTCACCACTAAAATTAATACAGTAAGTGAAATAATATTGACAATAGGGACATAAAACATCATTGTCAACCACACTGCCATGTTTTGTATAATCCATCTGTCCTGGTCACTTATTGTCTAGTGTAATTCTCCAAAACTATGGAGCACTATTTTACAAAACATCAGAGCATCAACATTGATAGGAGATGCCCATATCGTTGGTTTGCTCATTTTCCTGGAAGTTATTACCCTTCCATTATAAGTGCAAATTACAAAAAGTTCCTACTGGTGGGAGATCTTAATTTAGTGAATGTTTTTGTTTTAGATAGCTATATGTGTACCCACAGAGGATGGGATGGATGTAGATGCTTCCACTCAGTGGATTCAGTATGCTCAACAAGCTATTGCACAAGTTTGTGGATTTGAAGACAGCAGGTATAATATTTATACATATAAAATTAACATATTTTGTGATTTGCTTTCTTGGGTTTGGTGGTTTCTTCAGGCTTGCTGGATTTCTAAGCCATTATAGATCTGACCATCTCAGTATAAGTGAAAGGAACTTGATGCCTGGATATAAGTAAAATAAACTTAGACCCTAGTGTGAGACACTATTACTCCACTCCACTGCAGGGTACAATAAAACCTTGTTGTAATGTCTCTTGTTTACTTTGCTACCTCACTAATCAGCACAGTGTAATAAGAAAATAATGTGCGTACCACTAATAAATTCATGTACATGTGTATTGCCTATGAGTGTAATCAATCAATTTTGTCACCTTTCAAAAAAAATTCGCTTATCGGAATAGCTAGGTTAACTTGTTAGGGTACACAGAACTATTTTGTCTTTTGGAGTACATAAATGCATGCAACATTTAGCAATAGAAGGGAAATAATTCGCGGAAGTCTGGTCGCAGTACAAAATCTTGGCCACAAGTTAGGCACAATCTACCCAGAATACAAAATCAAAGTAAAAAAGACCAAACTAATGTCACTTCGATGGATGACAACAAATATGTTATACAGGTTTTTTAGTAGATTACCAGTGATTTAGTTTGCCTAAAATTACTACGGAATTAAGGTGACTAACATGACTAAAATTTCCCAATTCGACTATTAAAATTCCCCTAAAATCAGCAATAAATATTTCAATATTTTCATATTTTTCAGTGTGTATTTAAAAGTACGGAGATTAGGTGGTGCTTATGGTGGTAAAATTAGTAGGAATTTTCCAGTATCAGCAGCATGTGGGTTAGCGGCCTATTTACTGGACCGGTATGTATTACAATATACATATATATAGTCTATATATAAAGACCATCTGGAAAACCTGTAAAATTGCTATATATGTAACCTGTTTAAACTGAAATTAACCTCTTTCAGGACTGACGATTATGTTTGGATAAGACAAAATTTCTTGTATGAGAAAGTTTTGTCAGTTCACTTGTTGAATTTTGGTGGTTTTCCATAGGCACTCAGGTTTCCTCTACCATCCCTGAACTGACTGTCTCAATATAAGTGAAAGATTCTTGACTTGGTTGTAAAACTCCTTACTTTACTCAAATTTTCTACAGGTTAATGTAGTGAACAGGGAACAATAACATGTAATTGCAGATATCTCTAATTTCCAGATGCATGTAAGTAAAACATTTTTAAAAATAGCCCAGAATAAGTTACTCTTTAACCAAAGGCATCTGGTCATCTCAAACTCAGATATATATATGTTGTGATAAGTCAAATTATTTTCATTTCCCTGTGGAGTTACTGATTCAACTGTACATTTAGCACTCTATCATGTTTCATATTTTTTAGACCTGTTCGCTTAAGACTTGATTTCCACAAGAATATGGACATGATGGGGAAAAGATTTCCTTATCAAGCAAATTATGAGGTTTGTAGACTTAATATATGAACATTTTTGTAGGTAATTGGAGTTCAGGGTTCTTGCTCATCTTTTGTGAAATGGGTCTAGGCCCTTGCAATAAGGTTCATCAGTGTACCATGTGATACCCATAACGTTTCTGCGGAACATTGGAGATGGAATGGCTTCAGTTCACATTGAAATATACCTTAATCTGGGAAATTTGGATATAAACCTTTTCTAAAACGTTCCACACAAACAGTAAGGGTCTCAATCACATGGTACGCTTGTGAGCTCCATTGTGAAAATAAACATTATAATGGGCAAAATTGTGTGATAGAATACTGTGAAAATTTCCAAGGTGATTGTGAAAAACCGTAAGATTTTGAATTGTGAATGGGACAGAATGTGAGCCTCAGAGACAACCCAGCTAAGAGCCCTGTATTCTCTTACAGATATTTATATTGCTAGTAAAATGACATATAATATTCCTGTAAATTCCATTGCTTTATAAAAAACCATGCTAATGTTGGATATTGATTGTGAAATTAAGACTGGGTATTGTGAATAAACCTTTATGGGACAGAAAGATACTATAGAAATAACATTTACTTGGACAATAGTTGTAACTGTTGATTGAAACCTATGGCGATTGCCATTCTACCACGTGATCAACACCCCTTATTGTTTGTGAGGAACATTTTGGAAAACGTTTACATCAAGATTTCATGGAATAACATAATTTTTTACAAAACAATGTGAACTGAATAAGATATGGTTCCATCTCAAATGGAAATAATTGTTCCACACAAATGTTAAGGGGCATTATGTGGTACATTGGCAAACCTCTTTTTTTAGATTGCCTACAAATGTTGTTAGAATGAAAAAACAAATCACCATGACAATGTGTGAGGCTTGTATTTTTGTATGGGTAAAATAGAATTCTAACAGTACCAAAACTAGAGATTTTTGTCTCTGAGATGAAAGAAAAATATTCTGACATTAATAATTTTCAGTATGAATGACACTATTTATCATTTTTATTGGTCCAGGTCGGTTTCACAGATGTTGGTAAATTAAATGGTGTGAAGATAACTTACTATGCAGACTGTGGTTACCTAGCAGCAGAACAAGCCATGCCATTTGTGATGGACTCTAGTGACAATGGTAATTATCCCCCCACCGATCGAAGAAGGGATATTAAATTTGAGTTTCCCTCTGTCCGTCCTTCCTTCTGTCTGTCCTTCCGTCTGAAATTCTTGTCTTTGCAAATTCTCGAAAACTATGAAGCACTATTTCATAAAACTTGGCTCAAAACAACAACTTTGATATGCGTATATCATTAACCTGAGTACGTTTGCTCATTTTCCTTTGAGTTATCCCCCTTTGAACTTAAGTGCAAATCACAAAAAAAAATCTGTTGGCAGGGGACTGTAATTCACTGAATTTACTTGTGAATTTTTTAAATTTGGACACATTTATAGTATTTATTCAAAAGGTGATGTATTTTTTTTCTAGCACTAGCAGAAAATGTCTTGTTACGTTTTGTTGGAACCAGTCTGAAAAGAGAGGCATACATGGTACCTCATTCTTCAGAATTTAAATCACTTTAAGTTCACAAGAGATAAATATCTTCATTTAATTTTGCATTTTAAATAGTACATCACAAATTCAAATCTCATACCTAAAAATGGTGTGGAATGGAAAAGTGTAATGGAGTTTTAAGCCCCAGTAAAGATTCTTACAATTATTACGATAGGCAGACACTGTAAAATGATAGAGGAAACTGGAGTAACATTATTTGGCATAGAATTTATTCAGTATTTTCTATTTGCAACTTAAAATTGAAAATTAAATTTTTATGTAACATTCTTCTCAATGTCCACATCACCAACAACATAGTAACATATTTACATCCATATTCAAGAAGGGGTCTTGGGTAAAAAATTTGAAAATTTCTTTTTTTTGTTTATGTATCATGTATATTTTAAAGCACCAATATAGGGGTTATGCAAAAATAATAATAAACGTGAAATCAACCTAGCAGTTGTTGAGAAATTGATAAAAGCAGAAAAATTTGTTTTCATAACCGACTACACTTAAAACTTATTTATTTCCACAGTATATTATATTTTGCTTTTTTTCACAGTTGTTTGTTTTGCATGAAAATTAATACCAAGTGAAAATTAAAGTGCATATTTCTAAAATGGTAAAATTTAAGTACACGGATATGTCTCAATTTCCTATACCGCGAAAATAAATAAACACAAAATTTAAAACAGTATTTATTTTCTTTATTTGTCGTTTTCTCCTTTATGATTGTTCCAATAAGGGCCTTTTTTTTTTTTTTTTGCTTACTTAATGTCATATTTAGAACTTCCACAATTTACTCAATTTGTACCTAAAATGTATCATATAATATAAAATTGATTCTGAGACAGAAATAAAGTAAAGATAAATAAAGTAGTTCATGTCGGAAATGCTGAAAAATTGCTGATGCTACGTTAAGCAACATTTAACTAACCAAGCAAGTCAGAAATGGGTTGATGTTTCGACCGAGTCAGAAATGGGTTGATGTTTCAACCGAGTCAGAAATGGGGTGATGTTTCGAACGAGTCAGAAATGGGGTGATGTTTCGACCGAGTCAGAAATGGGGTGATGTTTCGACCGAGTCAGAAATGGGGTAATGTTTCGACTGAGTCAGAAATGGGATGATGTTTCAACCGAGTGAGAAATGGAGAGATGTTTCGACTGAGCCAGAAATGGGGTGATGTTCGACCGAGTCAGAAATGGGGTGATGTTTCGACCGAGTCAGAAATGGGGTGATGTTTCGACCGAGTCAGAAATGGGGTGATGTTTCGACCAAGTCAGAAATGGGGTGATGTTTCGAACTTGTGCATCTGATTTAAGTCATTTTATTTCACTTTGTGTTTATTTAAAGAGTTGTTATTTTTGTTTTCAAGCTTACCATTGTGACAACTGGCACATGATTCCAAAACTTGTAAAGACAAATAAACCATTTAATACAGCTTGCAGATCACCAGGTAAAGATTTATGTTTTTAGCTCACCTGAACCAAAGGCTTAGATGAATTATTACACCCCCTGCAAATTAGTTAGAGAGGGGTATATAGAAATCACCATATCATGTAAAATTGGATCAGGGCCATATCTCATAATTGCCATAAAACTTTACATTAATAATCTCCATGGTTTAAAGGTGTAGAAAGGTCAAGGTCACTGTAAAAATTAAACTCTTGTAGATGTTTGGTGGGGAGGGGAGTTTTCAAGTTTGGTGTTTTTATGACTTGAGTCAAGGGTACAGGTCATGACCTTTGTACTTTATTGATATTAATGTTATTTTCCTTAAAAGTTTACATTGGGGTTTTCTTTTACCTGTATGAAGAACATTGGAAGACAAGCACCGGTACAAGTATCTTGTAGATTCTTGCTCAAATGATAGACAATAACAGAGGTATCTTGTTCTGCGTAGTTTGAATGAAAAAAACTTAATTGCTGTATCTTGATTGTATGTTAAGATTTTGATATGAGTGTTTCAGTTTTATGTTTTCTTATCATATCCTTTGTATTAATTACGTAGTTTCTGCATACTTTGATACCGCTAAAATGACATCATCCATATCACCGACTGCACATGCCCGGTCAGAAAATCTGTATCACCAGTCTGATATCGATATCAGACCGGCTTCTTGAAATAGATAGATTCAATCACCATATCATTTCGAAAATTTTGATGGCATCAATCGGCCTTAAAAATTTTCGTCTGATGAGAAATATGAGATGTCTGGCGTGAAAGTATTTGAAGTAATGTGTTTTTCGTCTAATTGCTGTCAAGTTAACTTTTTGTCATATTTAAGGCAGACGTCTGTATGAATTATTTGAATTATTTGTTCTAAATGGTGAAAGTTTAAGTGTATGATAAACAGAATAAAACATGGTGAAATCCATATAATATGCCATATCGGAACCTCGACCAATATCAAACCTCGGGCTAAAGCCCTTGGTCTGATATGGGTGGTCTCGGTCAGATATGGATTATGATATGGATTCCACCATGTATTATTCTATATTTATAACATATCAACTAGCTATTATTTATCAGGTGAGTATATCAGGCCTTTTGTTTTTATATTTTAGGGACATGCCCCGCAATATTTGTAATGGAGTCCATTATGGAACATGTGGCTAAGTCACTTGGTAAAGACCCGACTGAAGTCAGAAAACTCAACCTTTATCAACAAGGACAGGTATATTATATGTCTTAACATGTCTGAATTTGAACTACTGCGGTAGCTTAGTTGGTAGAGTGCTCGCTCTGTAAGTGAGAGATCTCAGGTTTGATCCCGGCCGGGTCTGACCCAACACTTGAAACTGGGTAGTGACTCTTCTTTCGCCAAGCACTCACCATTACGAAATGAAAGTCAGCGTTCTTTTGGATGGGAACTTAAAATAAGCAAGGTCCTGTGTCACAGTGGGCTTGGCACACTAAAGTACCCTGCTGTTTAATACCAACAGCGCAACACACAGGCAAAATTTCTGCACCTTTGCCTGTAGCTGGTGATGTCTCGATGTAAGTGAAATATTGTTGACTGGGACTTTAAACACTATTACTCACTCATACTTTATCAACAAGGACAATACCAACAGCGCAACACACAGGCAAAATTTCTGCACCTTTGCCTGTAGCTGGTGATGTCTCGATGTAAGTGAAATATTGTTGACTGGGACTTTAAACACTATTACTCACTCATCTCTGAAATCATGTAAGTGGCTTGGTGGCTGAGTGGTCCAAAGCTTGATCACAGTGCCTCTCACACCCTAGGTACCAATCCTAGTGTAAAGTGTGAGCTTAGAGATCAAAGCACCTTTTGGCACCTAGGTTTGTAAACCACTTGTTCAGATCCTAGTGTGACAAAGTATGTCAGTTTAATTGCAGAAGTTTGGTAGATATTTCTCAAGGTACTCCAGTTTCCCCCACCATCCTTAAACTGACTGCCTTCATACAAGTGAATGAATCTTGACTGGAGCGTAAAACTCCATTCTTCCACTCAGAAATTGTTTCAGTAGCTATCATCACTGTGCTCATTAATCAGGTGTTGTGTACTTGTCACAAAGTAGGTGGAACATACCACTAGAAACGTATTTATTTCTGTGGTGTTCTAATTTTTGCTTATTTTACTGTTATTTGTTTTGCCCGAAAATTAATACCACACAAAGATTATATTATACTTATTGTGTTACAATGCATATTTAAAAAACGTGAAAATTAAACCATGCGGATATGTCTAAATTTCATATACCTCGAAAATAAAAACATGGGAAATTAAATACATTTACAGTAATCCAGTTTTGTGTAATGCTTTATTTTAGCATTACATTTTGACAGTTAGAATCATGAATGATGTCTGACAAATAATCTACTAGGTACTGGTTCAAGTGTGAATAAAATTCCTTGTGTCAGTGGCTCGTTTCAACTTGGTCAGGTCAAGTGACAGAGTGCTTTATCTGAGGCCTGCATAATGATTGTAAAAATTTAAAATACTGTTTTATTTGCAAAACTTTTTTTTCATACTTGATATACAATTCAATCATTTAAAAAAGTTAAACATATTTTTTTTTCTATTTTTCACAGATAAAATTTCAATGGGGTTCGCAACTGTATCACATGATACCCCCTAACATTTGTGCAAAACTATTTTAATTCCACTGATATTGAATCAAATCAGCTCACGTTTTCTAGTAAAAACAATGTAATTCTGGGAATTCACAACTTAAACATTTTCCAAAACATCCAGCACAGGTGTGAAGAGATGATGGCGTGATTCAGTAGCGAACCTCATGTGATTTTTTATGACATGTATTTTGTAGATTACGCCGTGTAAATACCCGTTACAATATTGTAACATATCCAGTATGGTAACCTCCCTTGAACAGACGGCATCAATAAAACAGAGACAACAAGAGATAGAGACATTTAATCAGGTATTGGAAAACAAGGTTGACCTGTCCACTTGACCTTTCAGTTTAAATATTGAATATGGACTAGTACATTTATGTAAAGGGGGCACAAGTATTAACTTGTCTACATATCACTTAACTTTTACATTTATACATATTAACTGCAAATCGTTGTACTACCCATGTATTGGGTGGACCCTCCCAATGAAAGGTCAAGCAGACAGGTCAATGTTGTTTACCCATATGTTGAATATTGTTTATATAACAAAGCATGCTATTTACAAATCAGCGATTTTCTGGCCATTTTGGGGAAAGGGACTTTTGAATAAAATTGCAAAAAAATCTATTGACAAAATCTTTATTTTGAGAAAACAGGAAAATACTCCAGCTTATTCATTTTGAAATATTTTAATAATAATCTCACAATACTGTATGTAAGAATTTGTTCCATATGGGCTGCTATCCCTTGTACCAGATGTACATTAAAGAGGTATTACCTTGTCTGTAAATCATTTTACAGATATATGCCTAAATTTGATCTTTATGCCACTTTTACTTGAGTTTCCCCTCAGTTTTTATGAAAATCCATTTTGGGAGGTTTTGCCTACAAAATATGTAAAAATGTATCTTTTTGCATTGGAAATAGGGGTATGTCCTTTTACTGGTCCTGGTAAGGGGCCACACAAATCACTGAAAATAAACTGTTGACTCTGAGATATTGCAAGCTTATACTTATCAAGGCCCTCAAAAAGATATATGGCCATCATCACAGTATTGTTTATAAGTATGAGGTGTTTGTAGCCAAAATTATGCTAGATATATTTAATGTCCAATAAAGCCATGTTCCTTGCATTCTCAGCTAACTAACAGGAAGTGTTTACTCTTCAAGAACACACATTCTGTCCTCTCTTCCCTTGTGGACGTTAACTGACGTTTAACTTAATTTGCCAGTTTTCAAAGTTTTACATGTGCTTTTAAGATTGTGATTTGGACATGGATTGGTATGCTTGATTTTGATTATATGTTTTTTATTTAAATCTTCAGCAATTTTTGAGGTATTTGCAATGGACACAATTTTTCTTAATATTAAAGATTAAACACAAATCCATGTGGTTTGTGGGTTTTGGGTTTTGGAAATGCTTTTGTATCATTGATCTTTTGAATTAAAAATTCCTGCCTTATACAACATGACAAATTATGTGACACCACTAAATGTAACTGCCATATTGTTTACAAAGTGGCTAGATCACGTGATCACATTGTTTCTTTGAGTTTGCATGGTGTGAAGTCAGGGGTTCAAATTTTTCCAGGTCTGTTCTAGGTCTGGGGCTTATTGATTTTACATTAGGGCCATTGATATCTAAGCTTTAAAAGTCCAATACACCTGTCATTCTTTTCCAAAATAACATAATTTTTTCTAAATGATAACATAATTTTACATGGATCTTTTAATTTTGATATTGGACTTTCAAAAATTTATGCGGGACCTTCCTAAAATAAAGTCAAAAGGACCTGGACCGTCCATTACAAAACATGATTTTGAACCTCTGGATGTATTGTTTATGAACCGGTTTTATTATAGAGGTATTTATGTGAAAATATACAGTACACATAATTATTATAATGTTGCCATGGTTACCATGTTATTGTATATTAATTAAAACAGGCCAACAAATGGAAGAAAAAGGGATTATCTGTGGTGCCGATCAGATTTTACTTGGCGTGGAATACTGGAAATTATATGCACGCCATGACTGTATATGCAGGTGATGGGAGTGTTGCCATAGCTACAGGTGGAATTGAAAGTGGACAAGGACTGAACACCAAGGTAAATGATATCAGTGGATAATGGATGTATATTGTAGTAAAAACAAATGTGGATCTAGAATCAGAGATCCTCATATTATGGGTCATCAACCCACATTATTGCATTTATTTTTAATTAAGTATAAAGTGACCATTAAGTGTCAGAAGTAACAAACATAAGATTGCCAAAGGCACCCCCAAAAAAGAAGTGGTAAAGCGTGTCATAGACAACCCAAAATAAAGGAGTGGTAATGATAAGAGTACCATAGGTGCCCCAAAATAAAGGAGTGATTATGATAAGAGTACCATAGATGCCCCAAAATAAGGGAGTGGTACACAGCCAATTTTTGCTCATGTGATATTCACATGAATTTCACATGAATTTCGGTTCACGTGAATTTCACGTGAGCAAAAATTGGCTGTATAGATACATTGCTACACATGGTTGACTATGTCTATACCGGAATAATGTTAGTCAAATCTATATATTACTGACATAAAAATCAACAAAACCATATGCTGCCATGATTTTTAGCTCACATGGCCTTTGGCCATGTGAGCTTATGGCATGGCGAGGCGTGCGTGCGTGCGTGCGTGCGTGCGTCCATGCGTCCGTGCGTGCGTCAGTAAACTTTAATCTTCTCCTCCGAAACTACTGGGCCAACTGAAACCAAATTTGCCATGAAAGGTCCTTGACAGAGTCTAACTATAGTTTGTTCAAATCATGGCGATCGAATATCCAAGATGGCCGCTGTTACTAAAAATAGACAAAACCTAAAAAAATCTTCTTCTGTTGAACCACTCATTGGAGGCAAAAACTGATGTGATATTTGGATTCTACATAGTCTTAACCTTTAAGTTTGTTCATTTCATGAAATTTGGTTAAAAATAGGTTACGCGTTTTTGCGTTTAATTTTGCAAAAATCGTAAAATATTTTTAAATTGTTATAACTTGACTATATGACCAGATAATGACATGGGGTTTTCAGTTTTGACATATTCTTGTAATTACCTTCAAAATGGTGTCGAGGTCAATAATGAAGGTCATGACCTAATTTTTTACTTCTCTAATATTATTTATTATCTCGAAGACTATAAACTTTTTGTATAGGCATGTATATTGGAATATTGTTGGTATTGATGTAACGATCATTTTGATATATAGATTAAGGTCATTGGTTCAAAGGTCAAGGTCACAGATGCGAAAGAATACTGAAATGGTTCATTATCTTGAAAACTATGAACCTTTTGTATAGGCATGTATATTAGAATGTTGTAGGTATTGATACAACGATCATTTTGATGTATAGAAAAAGGTCATGGGTCCAAAGGTCAAGGTCACAGTAGCAAATCAATACCAAAATCATTAATTATCTCGAAAACTATAAACTTTTTGTATAGGCATGTATATTGGAATGTTGTTGGTTTTGATGTAATGATCATTTTGATATATAGATTAAGGTCATTAGTTTAAAGGTCAAGGTCACAGATGCGAAAGAATACTGAAATGGTTCATTATCTTGAAAACTATGAACTTTTTGTATAGGCATGTATATTAGAATGTTGTAGGTATTGATGCAACGATCATTTTGATGTATAGAAAAAGGTCATGGGTCCAAAGGTCAAGGTCACAGTAGCAAATCAATACCAAAATGGTTAATTATCTCGAAAACTATAAACTTTTTGTATAGGCATGTATATTGGAATATTGTTAGTATTGATGTAAAGATCATTTTGTTATATAGATTAAGGTCATTGGTTCAAAGGTCTAGGTCACAGATGCGAAAGAATACTGAAATGGTTCATTATCTTGAAAACTATGAACTTTTTGTATAGGCATGTATATTAGAATGTTGTAGGTATTGATACAACGATCATTTTGATGTATAGAAAAAGGTCATGGGTCCAATGGTCAAGGTCACAGTAGCAAAACAATACCAAAATCATTAATTATCTCGAAAACTATAAACTTTTTGTATAGGCATGTATATTAGAATGTTGTAGGTATTGATACAACGATCATTTTGATGTATAGAAAAAGGTCATGGGTCCAAAGGTCAAGGTCACAGTAGCAAATCAATACCAAAATGGTTAATTATCTCGAAAACTATAAACTTTTTGTATAGGCATGTATATTGGAATATTGTTAGTATTGATGTAAAGATCATTTTGATATATAGATTAAGGTCATTGGTTCAAAGGTCAAGGTCACAGATGCGAAAGAATACTGAAATGGTTCATTATCTTGAAAACTATGAACTTTTTGTATAGGCATGTATATTAGAATGTTGTAGGTATTGATACAACGATCATTTTGATGTATAGAAAAAGGTCATGGGTCAAAAGGTCAAGGTCACGGTTGCAAAACAATACCAAAAAGGTTCATTATCTCGAAAACTATGAACTTTTTGTATAGGCATGTATATTAGAATATTGTTAGTATTGATGCAATTATCATTTTAATATATAGATTATGGTCATTGGTTCGAAGGTCAAGGTTACAGATGCGAGTAGCAAGTTTCATAAATATCTTAATATCCACATCAGAGTTATTGCTCCTTAAATGTAGTATTTATTGTGTTTTTTGTGCTGTTTACGGCACAGGTGAGCAGTACAGGCCCTATTGGGCCTCTTGTTGCAATAACTGATTGTGATACTGGTTTGTCTCTATATCTGAACATAGAGGATCTTAGACGAGTGGGGGTTTAATATGAAATTTATTAAACGAGTTTAATAATTAAGTATGCCACAAGCCTTGGCGAGTGGCATATTTAATTATTGAACGAGTTTAATAAATTTCATATTAAACCCTCACGAGTCTAAGATTCTATATCACATAACTCAAAATACAGAGGACATATTATTTGATGCCATATAGAAACAGACGATTTCTATCTAGGTCAGACAAATCACCTCCAAATTAACTGCGTAAGTAAGAATATAGTTCTATTTGGTTATAGTAATAGTAAATTAATCACCTAGAAAAAAAAGACATAATCAGTATGTAAGTTTAAATCATAATATTTTTCAGAATGCATCAAAATTATTTGTCAAAGAATCGGAAAGTCTTCAAAAGTCTAAAAATAAACAACAGACTGACACAGTTTTCATATGACGTCATTAGGCACGACCACTACGTAAATCAGAAGCGTGATAACTGATTACGTCACAATCAAGTGATATTACATGAGTACCTGTGTAATACGAAAAATATTACACCGTTTTATTCCATCAATAAACAGGAGGGTTATGTGATATATTATAATATTATTTTAAACTTGTGCCACAGTTATCAATCTGGTGTTGCCAGAATATTGGTGTATATTATAACAACTCTTTTTCAGCGTTGAAAACCTTTTAAATTTGAATAAAGACTGTGCATTTTTTTACATAAACCCGCTAAGGGAGGGATTCATGCAAAACACACACTCTTCATTCAAGTAATTTCTCAACAGACCTAACAAAAATTAAAGGCAATGCTTATAATTAAAATCACATCAATAAAGAGACCAAAAGACCAGGGTACTATGAAAAAAAAAAGTTTATCAATGAAATTACTCCAATTTGATCAAAAATAAAATGTGTGCATGGATTTATAATCAAGTAGCCATATTGACAAAATCAGGTCCATGAGGAAATAACCAAAACTTTTTAGCCCATCAGAATGCGTGAAAATTGTGGAGTTTACTTACGAGTATTACACTGTAACTTGCTATTTTGTTTTGTAGGTGATCCAAGTAGCAGCATATGAATTAGGTATACCCATGAATATGATCAAAATAAAACCAAGCAATACATTAACCAATGCTAACTCCATGACAACAGGAGGGTCTGTGACAAGTGAACTTTGTTGTCAGGTAAATATGACCAAAATAAATCATCCAATACATTAACCAATGCTAACTCCACGACAACAGGAGGGTCTGTGACAAGTGAACTTTGTTGTCAGGTAAATATGACCAAAATAAAACCAAGCAATACATTAACCAATGCTAACTCCATGACAACAGGAGGGTCTGTGACAAGTGAACTTTGTTGTCAGGTAAATATGACCAAAATAAAACCAAGCAATACATTAACCAATGCTAACTCCATGACAACAGGAGGGTCTGTGACAAGTGAACTTTGTTGTCAGGTAAATATGACCAAAATAAAACCAAGCAATACTCTAACCAATGCTAACTCCATGACAACAGGAGGGTCTGTGACAAGTGAACTTTGTTGTCAGGTAAATATGACCAAAATAAAACCAAGCAATACTCTAACCAATGCTAACTCCATGACAACAGAAGGGTCAGTGACAAGTGAACTTTGTTGTCAGGTAAATATGATCAAAATAAAACCAAGCAATACATTAACCAATGCTAACTCCATGACAACAGGAGGGTCTGTGACAAGTGAACTTTGTTGTCAGGTAAATATGACCAAAATAAAACCAAGCAATACTCTAACCAATGCTAACTCCATGACAACAGGAGGGTCAGTGACAAGTGAACTTTGTTGTCAGGTAGATATGATCAAAATAAAACCATCCAATACCTTAACAAATGCTAACACCATGACAACAGAAGGGTCAGTGACAAGTGAACTTTGTTGTCAGGTAAATATGACCAAAATAAAGCCATCCAATATGTTAACCAATGCTAACTCCATGACAACAGCAGATCGGTGACAAGTGAACTTTGTTGTCAGGTAAATATGACCAAAATAAAGCCATCCAATATGTTAACCAATGCTAACTCCATGACAACAGGAGGATTGGTGACAAGTGAACTTTGTTGTCAGGTAAATATGACCAAAATAAAACCAAGCAATACATTAACCAATGCTAACTCCATGACAACAGGAGGGTCTGTGACAAGTGAACTTTGTTGTCAGGTAAATATGATCAAAATAAAACCAAGCAATGCATTAACCAATGCTAACTCCATGACAACAGAAGGGTCAGTGACAAGTGAACTTTGTTGTCAGGTAAATATGACCAAAATAAAACCAAGCAATACTCTAACCAATGCTAAATCCATGACAACAGGAGGGTCAGTGACAAGTGAACTTTGTTGTCAGGTAAATATGACCAAAATAAAACCGAGCAATACTCTAACCAATGCTAAATCCATGACAACAGGAGGGTCTGTGACAAGTGAACTTTGTTGTCAGGTAAATATGATCAAAATAAAACCAAGCAATGCATTAACCAATGCTAACTCCATGACAACAGAAGGGTCAGTGACAAGTGAACTTTGTTGTCAGGTAAATATGACCAAAATAAAACCATCCAATACATTAACCAATGCTAACTCCATGACAACAGGAGGATTGGTGACAAGTGAACTTTGTTGTCAGGTAAATATGACCAAATAAAACCAAGCAATGCATTAACCAATGCTAACTCCATGACAACAGGAGGGTGGGTGACAAGTGAACTTTGTTGTCAGGTAAATATGACCAAAATAAAACCATCCAATACGTTAACCAATGCTAACTCCATGACAACAGGAGGATTGGTGACAAGTGAACTTTGTTGTCAGGTAAATATGACCAAAATAAAACCATCCAATACATTAACCAATGCTAACTCCATGACAACAGGAGGATTGGTGACAAGTGAACTTTGTTGTCAGGTAAATATGATCAAAATAAAACCAAGCAATACATTAACCAATGCTAACTCCATGACAACAGGAGGGTCAGTGACAAGTGAACTTTGTTGTCAGGTAAATATGACCAAAATAAAACCAAGCAATACTCTAACCAATGCTAACTCCATGACAACAGGAGGGTCAGTGACAAGTGAACTTTGTTGTCAGGTAAATATGATTAAAATAAAACCAAGCAATACTGTAACCAATGCTAACTCCATGACAACAGGAGGGTCTGTGACAAGTGAACTTTGTTGTCAGGTAAATATGATCAAAATAAACCAAGCAATACATTAACCAATGCTAACTCCATGACAACAGGAGGGTCTGTGACAAGTGAACTTTGTTGTCAGGTAAATATGACCAAAATAAAACCAAGCAATACTCTAACCAATGCTAACTCCATGACAACAGGAGGGTCAGTGACAAGTGAACTTTGTTGTCAGGTAAATATGACCAAAATAAAACCATCCAATACATTAACCAATGCTAACTCCATGACAACAGGAGGATTGGTGACAAGTGAACTTTGTTGTCAGATAAATATGATCAAAATAAAACCATCCAATATGTTAACCAATGATAACTCCATGACAACAGGAGGGTCGGTGACAAGTGAACTTTGTTGTCAGGGAAATATGATCAAAATAAAACCAAGCAATACTCTAACCAATGCTAAATCCATGACAACAGGAGGGTCTGTGACAAGTGAACTTTGTTGTCAGGTAAATATGATCAAAATAAAACATCACTCATTGACATAGTGTTTTGAAATCAAATCTATTTATTTTATGTTTTTCTCTTCAAGTCTCTCAATTTATTGCCAAGCCTCTTTATAACGTCAAAATTTGACCAAACGGATGACAGCAACGAGTCTTTTCTGTATATGATAATAAGTATATGTCTTTATTACAGGCCATTATAGAATGTTGTAATCAGTTAAAGGCCAGAATGGCACCCGTGAAAGCTAAAATGTCCAACCCAACATGGAAACAGCTTGTCGCAGAGTGTTTTAAAGAAAATGTTGATTTAGTTACCAGATACTGGTAAGACTGCCACCTAGTGGTATTTTTTTAAATAGAATTTTATGGTTGGTTGTCTTTTCCTTACAAGTACTGTAAATGTATGTAATTTCACAGGCTCAAATTCTTGCAGTTTTGTAATTTCCAACATTTTTCCAGGGTGTAATATTTGCAGATTTATGAAACTGACTTTAGGATAGAGAGTATATATTATTTTAAGCATGGTACAAAATTTCGACCACAAAAGAAGAAAGAAAAGGGAATTAGTAACCTGCAAAGAAAACTACTTTCCCAGTAGTGCAATGTATAACAATTATTACCATCACAATCACTTCTCTCTGGAACTTTTAATTGTTTTGATGACCAGTTACATGTTGTCCTGGTGGGACCTTTGTGCCAAAATGTTCTTAAGTGCATATTTATGGATCACAATGACTCTCATTGGTTCGGTTCAAATTTCGGCAGATTTTAATATGAGAAAGTTGTCATGCCAGTGGTTTTCTCCAGGCACTCTGTTTCCTCCACCAAACCAGAACTGACTTCCTAAATATTATTGAAAAAATATTGACTGGCACATAAATTCCATTACTCCACTCCACTTTTACACAATAAATAATAGCATATTTTAGACTACTGGGAATCTTTAACCCTACCCCTTTTAATTAACAAGGAATCAGTTTCTGGTTTTCTCCTCATTCAAAAACTAACCACCTCAATACAAGTGAAAGAAATCTTAACTTGGGCATAAAACACCATTACTCCACTACACCCCACATTTCCTGGTAATTGCATTTCTAACATAGTTTGATAAAGTTGCTACACCTAATGGTGTTGTTTCTATGGCAACTTGAATTTTCTGTGTAGGTTGAGCACAGTGTGCAGCAGGAATACAATAGACACAGGCCTTTACTCTGAAACACATGGTTTACTGTTTCCAGTGATGAACTTATAAATGATTTTGTGTAAAACATATTTTATTTTTTAAATAGAAAGTTTATTCCTCACTTAATGGTAAACAGTAAAATGGATTACGCTCATGTACCACATGATACCCCATAACATTTCTGCAGAACAATTATTTCCATTGGAGATGGAATCACTTCAGTTCACATTATCCTGTAAAAATAACGTTAATCCGCGAAATTTTGGTATAGAGACATTTTCCAAAACATTCCGCACAAACGTATAAGGTTATTGATTACGTGGTACACTGGTGTATTCCATTGTGACCAATAAACATAGGTCAAATTAAAGAAAAGATGACGTCATGATAAAATGGGTTAATGTGATTTTTACATGGATTTTGGGACTTACTGTCTGATGAATTGTTCTTTTTTATATTTAGAGATGTATGGAAAACCTGGTATGAATATGCTTATTATGAGGCATATCGTCAGGTGAGCATCAAGGCCCACTATTGGTCTCCTGATACTAGATGGATTTTGGCACTAACTGTAGGATAAATTGTTCTCTCTTTTTCATATTTAGGGATGTACCTAAAACCAAGTATGATTATGCTTATAATTCCTATGGTGTAACATGTACAGAAGTTGAACTAGATGTTTTGACAGGAGAACATCAGATTGTCAGAGCAGATATACTGTATGATTGTGGAGAAAGGTGAGAATTCATCAGATCTCAGTTTCACAACTAAGATAATCCTTAACTTAAATCTGGTTTTAACTAAGATTTTCCTTAAATTCAATCTTGCAAATTTGAAATTTGAATAATTTTGTTATTTTTCAATATATATTCATGAATTTAAGGTGTCATTTTGAAGGTCACTCTAAGCATACTACATCTATATCATAATTTTGTTTAAATCTTTGATTTGTAGTGCAAAAACATAATGTCAAAATTTGACAGATTTAAGTAAAGGAAAACCTTAATTAAAGTCTGATTGTGAAACTGGACCCGGTTCTTTCGTAGGGCCAGGGACCTCAGTGGTCAAGTGGTCTAATATGTGTCTGTATATCCACACATACCTGGTGTTATTATCCACACATACCTGGTGCTTATTGCCTTATATTTCTCTGTGGTTTTATTTTTACTATATTCGCGGTCCAGTGTATTCATGCAAAAATAAAACCACCACGAAAATACATAAGTATTACCAGCCCATTAATCTTGCTAGAGTTTTTTTCCTTAATCAGATATGACCATTAAAATATGACACCGGGAATATACTAGCCATAGTCAAAACTACAAAAATTTGACACTGTGAAAATAAAGCAATGTACAGTATCTCTACATAAAAGTTGTACTCTTTTTTGGCAGGTTACACAGCCCCATGTAACCTTTCAAAGATTTATATACCCTGAACTGCCATTTTTGTCACTCTTCAAAGCTGTGCTAGTTTGACCTTTTTAACCTCAATTTGATATTCTGCCTGACTTGCATACTTTGTCGCTAAGTTTGTTAACCATGACGTATGAGTTACTCCCTTTTTACTGCTAAACCTCGGGTGTGTTTATGTACCCAAGGAAATTTATGAACATAGTTTTATAACCGCTGGCAAGTTAAGCAATTACTATGTGAGAAATTCCTTTTAATGAGGACATGATTATGTATGTCTGTATAACCACATGTACATGTACCTGGTTATGTGGTTACAACATTTCTAACATTTACATCAGTTATAATGATACCACTGCTTTAAAGAAAGGGGGGGGGGTACACTGGTTTACCTCTTCCCTTCCGTCAGTCCATCCAAAACAAAACAGTTTTCTCAGCAACTACCTAACAAAGATACTTGAAATTTTGTATGCTAGTTCAGTATGAGGTCCTATGCCACAAGTACTGATTCCAAGTCTGCTAGACAACTGACTTAGTTCATTTTTCATTATTTACGGTCAATGGTTTAAGTTAATAGTGGGGGTATACTAAGTGAGCAGTAGCTCACAGATTTTTCTATGATTATATTATAATTTTGTAGTTTGAATCCAGAAATTGATGTCGGACAAGCAGAGGGAGCATTTGTTATGGGACTAGGTTACTGGTTAACTGAGGAAGCACTGTATGATCCCACCACTGGTCAGCTGGTCACTAATGACACATGGGTAAGATTTTATATATTTTACTTATTCTACTCAGTTTTTTTAAGAGTTTGTATTTTTAGAAAGCATCCTCTGTAGTGGCAACAAAGGGGAAGCGTGTACTCTACAGGGATGCCTTTAGTAAGCACTGAGACACTGGCCCCAGGACCTATTTTTAGTCTCACCCAAAAGACTTATTTAGTACTGATAATCTGGCTTTTTACATTATTGGTTTGGGCATAAGATAAAGTAAAATAACCTCTGTCACAGATGAGTTTGAACCCACAACCCCCATCTTTAGGAAGCCAGTGACACAACATGCCACTAGGTTAGGTCTGTTTACATGTATACACATGAAGTGATTTACAACGAAGCAATGGTAGTTTCCATTGGAGAATATTTTTTTTAATTTTCCCAGTTTGACATGCTTTCAAAAACAACAGTGAAGACTAGAGACCGTCATATATTTTGAAATATACAAATAAAATGTCTACATAGATGAAATCAAATTGTATAATACTGTCTTTCCCTGCCATAATTTCAGATAGTGTCACAAAACAATATTTTATGTATCTGGATGGGAAAATATTCCTAGCAGTTTTATTCCAGAGAACGCTTTCTCACCACTATGTTGTTCCTGTCAATTTTCTGATGTTGAATTTCTCAAGGGTTATATCACTTTTCCTTTACATTACTAAATATAATTATAATTATATCATCTAAATTAATAACATCCATATCATTTTATGCAAGAATGTCAACAAAAATCAATTGCGTAATAATTTTGAATTATATTTCAGGAGTACAAGCCTCCATTGGCTAAAGACATACCAATAGATTTCCGCATTCAGTTTCTTAAGAACGCTCCAAATCCACTGGGAGTACTCAGATCAAAGGGTAAATATAGACAAGTCTCCCTTCTAAGAATGCTCTAAACCTACTTGGTTTGCTCAGATCAAAGGGTAAATATAGACAAGTCTCCCCTCTGAGAATGCTCCAACCCCATTTGGAGTACTCAGATCAAAGGGTAAATATAGACAAGTCTCCCTTCTGAGAATGCTCTAAACCTACTTGGTTTGCTCAGATCAAAGGGTAAATATAGACAAGTCTCCCCTCTGAGAATGCTCCAACCCCATTTGGAGTTCTTAGATCATAGGGTAAATATAGACAAGTCTCCCCACTAAGAACGCTCCAAACACACTGAAAGTACTCAGATTAAAGGGTAAATGTAGACAAGTCTCCCCTCTTAGAATGCTCCAAACACACTGGGAGTACTCAAAACAAAGGGTAAATGTAGACAAGTCTCCCCTCTAAGAATGTTCCAAACCCTCTGGGAGTTCTCAGATCAAGGGGTAAATATAGACAAGTCTCCCCTCTAAGAATGCTCCAAACACACTGAAAGTACTCAGATTAAAGGGTAAATATAGACAAGTCTCCCCTCTAAGAATGCTCCAAATTTGCCTGGAGTACTCAGATCAGATTAGACCCATCTCTTTCATGGGGGTCATTGCACTTACTGATTACAACCCCTCTCACATCCTAGTTTTGAATTTGATTGGGGGCATATCCTTGTGCAAAACGTTGCGGGATTAGTGTTTTCTCTGAGAACTTGTTTTCTTCAACATCTCAGAACTGACCACCTTGGTATAAGTGAAAAATCTTGACGAGCAAAGCATGTATCAGTTCTTCTAAAACAATCATTTTGAAAATCTTCTCTATAAAGGGCCTTGGTGGCCATGGGCTCTAAAGTGCGAGGTTAAAGATCAAATCATGTCTCACCACCCACTTTTGAATCCCTCTGGGCACAGATGTTAGGATGACATTTTGCCTGTTCTTGTGTTTATATAAAACTGTAATTCTGTATTATCTTTCACTGTTTGTAACAGCCGTTGGTGAACCACCTCTGTGTATGAGTTGTTCAGCTTTATTTGCCATTAAACATGCTGTAGAAGCTGCCAGGAAGGACAACAACCATGATACTTTTTTCCCTTTGAGTAAGTTTATACCATGAAATCATTAACATTAGTGGTGTCCCAATTTCTGGTTTTTTTTTTTTTTTTTTTTTTTCGTAGATGCTCTAACACACAAATTTAGTCTGGGCCCCAAGATATCGCAGTACTTACAGGGTTTTTTTTTAGGAGGGGGGGGGATTTGAAAATGAATAAAACTTACAAGAAACTGTTGTTCATTACAATGATAGTTCAACATAAGGTTCACATTTCTGCAGAAACTTTATTTATTTAAAACAATGTTTCGTGTTGTTCTGTGTAACTTTGTTATTATGTAGGTTGCCATTTTGTAAAAAAAGAGTGAGATTACCATGATATTGTGGCAATGTTATATTTTTTGTCTACGGAGCACCAGAAGTGTCAAAATTATTCGCAAATATTAAACGAATTAAAGATTTGAAGAAACACTCGTGATCTCATTGTTTACAATCCATTATTGTTTCTTCACTTGGTGTCGCTTTTCACTCTGGCTATTGATAAAAATACTGTAATATCATGGGACCCGCATCAATGAAATGGCCTTTATTACAAACTTACCATAAATGGAAACCACAAACAATGAATTTACAACCCCACAAAATGGTATTTTCTCAGAAGCACAGAAATTGGACACAACAAAAACAAATGGTTTCACACTAGGTTCATTTCTGTTTATACATGTATATGTCTTAAAGTATAGATTTTTTATTGCCTGTATTTTATGTTTTCACTGCTAATTTGATAGTAAATTACCAAGAAATTAATTGGGAATTTTGTATCTAAATCCAGTTCTTGCTAATGTATGGCGACTAGTCATTTGGGCTTCGGTGGCAAAGTGGTTACAAGTGCACACTTGTGGGCCACAGCACCTCTCACCGTCTAAGTTTATCCCACTTGGGACATATACTAGTGTGAGAAAGCTTTTATGTATACCTGCTGAGTATTCTTCAGGCATTCAGGTTTCCTCTTCAATACCAGAACTGACTCACATAATGAAGATGTGTACTTCCTATTTTGATGTATATTGGAGATTTTCCATAAAATTTTTACAATTCAGAAGCCATAACACTCATTTTAAAGCCAGATGTAAGATATTTTCACTTAAATATTGATTTCTGGTGAGCCTTGTTGTAATATTTAATTTTATTTGAATTTTTTAGATGGACCCGCCACAGTTGAAGCAGTTCAGACATCATGTATGTTAGATCCATCACAGTTTGTCATCACCAACTCTTAAACTAAAAACAAAAAAAAAACGGTGGATTTAAAAAAATAGTATTAAAAAATTGATGAAGAAAAAATATAGAAGATTTTTAAAATTGTCATATTAAAAAAGTAACAAAAAACATGATTTTAATAGTGAAACATTAGAAAGAAATAGTAATTTTCAAAATGCAGTTTGGATTACCAGTATTAATGTTTTTCATTATAATTATGTGGTGATCTTTAAGCAATAAGATTAATTATCAGCTTATATAGGGCTTTGTTTTTGAGAGATAAATTTATGCTATATCGAACTTGTGGGCTGTTGCAATAAGATTAATTATCAGCTTATATCAGTCCAGGGACTTACTAAAAACTGTAATATTACTTGAATCTGTAAGATTACAGGAAAGTGTAATCTTACAGAATACTGTAATCTAACCACTATATTACACAAATCAGTAATATAGTATATTATTGATTTATGTAATTTAAGATTCTGTATTACACAAAACTGTAATATAAGTGTTTATTTACACTAAAATACTATATAACTTAAGTTTATGATATCAAGTTACAATGGATATAAATACTGGTGTGTCACTTCAATCATCACTTGCATCAGTGAACATGAATGGACATGGAAACACCTACAGGAATGGTAAAAATCAATTAAATCTGACCTCATGAAAAGGCTAGTCCATCTATTTTCTTAAAATTAACAGGTAAAGAAAATTTTTTGGTCTTTATACATAATTTTCTGTTGAAATTCAAAGTTTGCAATACATGGTCCCATATCCCTGTTATTGGTGAAATGTCTAGTTTTTGAGTGAAATGTGCTCTGAAAAAATGACCCCCTGATTTCAAAAACATTTTGTCAAGGGAAACAACTCATGTGTGCCTCATGGTATCTACCGTACGGTAACTTTATATGGGTGTGTGTTTATTTTTTGTGATATCAGGGTTTATAGGTTTTTATCTATATTAGAGTATGGAATTCAAAATTATCTATATAGACAAAGGTTTATAACAAAATTGAGTGGGTGATTTCTAATTTTGCAATAAATCAAGCTACCAATAGTCATGATGAATTGTGAAATTAATAAGAAATAAATTATTCCAATCTTAAGACTACACTTCATCATTTATCTGAAATACATGAAAGGATGAAGTTGATTAATTCTGAAAATCATTGTTTGACCATTGCATCTTTTTTCTTATCTACATGCAAATTGATGTAACTCTTGAATATTTGTTTTAATTTTGATTTATAATTTTTTTTTATTTAAAAAATAAATAATTCACATTTTCACTCATAAGGGAAAAATTGTCACCCTTCTGGCATTCTTTTAATTACTTTACAATTTCATAACAAAGAATACTGTGTTATGAGAGGTAATAGACAGAGACATTGGATTGAATTTGAATTTATTGGGATGTGTAAGTGGTGACAGCTAAGGAATATTGATGTATCCTCATTTTAAAGTCAGTAGGACCAAACTAAGTAATCACTGATGCCTGAAAAAAGTCTTTTTGTTAATACAAAACAGTGATTCAATTTAGAGGTCTGATGTTCTACAGATTCTATACTCTCTATGTACAAGCTCCAAAGGATGGGAAATGACATTTCATGCTACATTAAATTAATAGCTTTCACCAACCATAAAGGCAATTTAAAAAAGGTCACCCCCTGTAGTGTAGGTAAACATTAAAACTGACCAGTTTAATATCAATGACAATTTCTACAAACTTGGACAAGTTTTGTCTTAAATAACTGTACACATGTATAGTCAACAATATAAAAACTGATCCCCACAGAAGAGACCTTAAAAACTGATCCCCACAGAAGAGACCTTAAAAACTGATCCCCACAGAAGAGACCTTAAAAACAGATCCCCACAGAAGAGACCTTAAAAACTGATCCCCACAGAAGAGACCTTAAAAACTGACCCCACAGAAGAGACCTTAAAAACTGACCCATTCAGGAAGCATGGCACATTACAATACCCTCCCTGCACATTGATCTTATTGCACTGCAAAGGTAAAACTTTCAGCCACTTGTCCTATACCTGGTGATGTCTTGATATAAGTGAAATGTTCTTGACTAGGACATAAAACCCCACTCAATCAGTCAACCTGTAATATGCACATCACACAGCTTGTATGTGATATATGTAGTTCTCTCAGCAGTTGCCGTTTCCACTTGTATCCTGGCGCGGATAAATTTATCAACAGAATGTGTAAATGGAGCGACTACCTAAGGTTACATCTTATGTACTTAACAAGAATCAAACCCCTCACTTTGTATTGCTGATTGGTTCTTAACTTGATCACCTATCTTAAGCATATTCTGACACATTCCTCCCTATGTTTTAGTTGAGTTGAACAAAGTTAAACTTGACCATTAATTTGGTGATGTGGTTGGGCATGTGTGTTAGCAGGCTGGCAGGATACCACTGCGGTAGCTCAGTGAGAGGTTGTGGGATCAAAGTCCAACAGGGTCTGATTAAAGACTTTAAAGTTGGTAGTGAATGTTCTTTTGCAAGGCACAGGGCACAAGGCACTGGGCATTACAAAACGAAAGTCACAGTTCTTTCGGATAGTAACTTAAAGTAAACAGGGCCCGTGTCATGGAAGGTGTGGCACAATAAAGAATCCTACTGTATATATTATGTCATCAGCCTAATGCAAAGGCAGAATTTCTGCACCATCACTTATAGCTGGTGATGTCTCGATATAATTGAAATATTTTTGACTAGGACATTTAACAACATTACTCAACTCAACTCTAAACACCTGCAGATATTAAACTAATATTTGGTATGTGAGTCTACCATAATGAATCACCATCAAATCATGATGCATGGCACTCGGCATTACAAAATGAAAGTCACAGTTTTTTCGGATAGAAAAAGTACATAGATGATGTACATCTCATATAGACAGTATGTACTCGTCATATTTTACCCTTAAATTGTCAAAAGTTAGAAAATCAAATGTACAAAAAGCACCATTATGTATTCATTAAAATAAGCAAGTCAATAATTGGGGTGGGGTGGGGTGGGTGAGGTGGTACATGGTACAGTTATTTTATAGTAAGCTTTGCAGTTTGATATTTTTTTCAAAATTCTCTAGTGGGCTGTACTCAATGTTTTAGACAGGTAGAGCTGCCTTCTAGTATAAGATGGTCCCACATTGGGGTCCTAGTTTGGCTTCTGCTTTCTAATGCATATTCGGTTTGGGGGTAAATGTATTGATTTGGATGTTTCTGTCCATTCATCTGTCTGGGTTGGATTTCATGGCTTGCAAAGCTCTCTTCTACTTCAGTTTGAAAGCTACAGCATTTATATTTGATAGGATGTTTGAATACATGATAGGCTAAATACAACCAAACTTCAATATCTTGAATACCACATATTGTATCTGTTATCTATATAAAGTAAAAAGAGAGTTACACCTGTGCTCAATGTTATTATTTACAGTCAAAAGACTTTTTCACTACCATAATGTGCAATACAGTGTAACTACTCACAATGTTAATGAAAACAATTGTGTCAATTGCATAAGTGCACAGAGTACTGGTTTATCATGCAAGATTAACTGTCAAGAATATAAAAGTCATTTCTTTCTGGCAAGGTGACTCTTCAACTACAAAACCTCAAACACCCTAATAATTCAAAAGTACCAACAAATCCCCATGCACTCTGAGTTATCAAAGTTCTACTTTATCCTAAAAATGTATATAAGAGCAGTGTTAGCTCTGATCATTTGTGAATTTAGCTAATTGCTTGTTTTTATAATTTCTAGCTCCAAAAATAGCCTTTGACATATTTTTGTTCCAAATTTTTATCAATTTCATAATGAGGCAGACAAAAATCACTGATTTTTTTATTCTTTTATACAAAAGTATGAAAACCTAAAACATAAGTTACAAACTATCAACTGAAAACAATCTATACTGCAGAATAGAACTATATTTGATACATTTTTTGTTGCTCTTAGTTCCTCAGTATTTCTAACTCTTTAATGTATAAATTGGCTCCTACATTTTAAAATTGCCTGCTAATTTCTAAGATTGACTTATGTTTTGGCTCAAACGAGCTAACCCTGTTAGAGGCAGTTAGACACAGTCAGTGCATAAGCCAGATAGGGGTATATGGCTTCTATGACAAAAATATTTTTTCAAAATTTCAAGCATTAAAATTGAAAATTTGATTGATAAGAACATGTAAAAGGTTGAGACTAAACAAACATTTGTGCATTTTCTAACTGTATGAACATTATTGGACTGACTCGATTTTTAAATGTTAATTTTTACATTGTTTTTAACTTTTATTCATAGCAGAGGATAACATACACATATTTTAAATGGGTAATTTACTTGTTTTTATGGTTTCTCTCTAAAATATATATTAACTTAATAAGATTCAAATGGACCATCAACATAGTCCCCATACATCTGGGAAGTATCAGGAATTTTTCTAAGGTCAGAGAATTGGCAGGGAATTTTAAATAAAGTCAAGTGTTGGAACCATGACCAGCTCTCCATGAAGCAGCATCATATGTTTTTACTACAATGCATGATACATGTATGTTTCAATCAGCAATTCCGTAGAATAATAAAATGGCAAATGCAAAATATACTTTTTGAATATGAATGTTGATAAAAAATTGCATATATGAGGGATGCCAAGCCAGTCTATGACATAAATATGAGGAAAATGATCTTGAAAGATCCTGTATTTTCCCTGCTGTAATGTTGATGCGTCGTTAACCTCTATTTTCATTTTCTCCTCTAAAACTACCAGAAAAATTTCAATGGATCTTGGTCAGAAATTCATATGATTTATTGGGATATTGCCATGGCTACAAAGATTAGGTCAAGGTGAACTTGGCTGCAAAACTCTGAAAAAAAAACTTCTCCGAAACTGATATCTGAAGAAAAAATCTGATGTGAATTGGCTTCTCTAGAATCTAATGCCTGTAGTTTATTCATTTTGTGAAATTGAGACAAAAAAGGGTTAAGTTGGTTTTTTTTTTTGCATTTAATGTTGAAAAAACTGTAAAATAGCTTCAAATTGTAGTAACTTGACTATTTGAACAGATAAGGTCATGGAGTATTCAGTTTTTACATATTCTTGTAATAATCTTGAAAATGGTGCAAGGTCAAAGGTCAGGCTTATGCTTTTATTAATTATCTTGAAAACTATTAACTTTTTATAAAGGTATATACATGTATTAGAATATTGTTGCTGTTGATGTAATGATCATTTCGAAATATAAGTACAGGTCATGGATTCAAAGGTAAAGTTAACAGATGCGAAAAAATACTGAAATAATTATAATTATCTGCAAAAGCTTTAAAATTTCACTATAGGTGAAGATTTTGATATTGGAGTTTCAGATTTTTTTTTTTTAAATGTTTTAGCTAGTCATTTATCAGGTGAGTGTATCGGCCCAATTGAGCTTCTTAATGAAATGTGAAGCTATAGAAAATAAAAGTAAAGCAAAAACCACAATACCGGTATTTGGATTTTCAAAAGTCATTACACACTAGAACAGTTAGAAAAATATATTCAACCTGCCTAGTCTATATGTCAAGAGAGAGAGAGAGATATCAAGAGAAATGAAACTTCTTTAAGAGAGAGGGAGGAAGAGAGAGAAGAATATTAAGACTGGTATCTATTATTTTCAGAGTTCCAATTTGTGTGAAACATGCAAATTTGGATTTTTTCCGCCCATCTATTTATCTTCTTCTAATATTCAAGTCAACACAAATAACATATTTGAGTTTTATATCAACCCAAGCTCAAGAAATGGTAAAATTTCAGCGAAAACTTAAATATTTATGTCAAAATAATGATCAATTTTAACAAATTAAAACACATTTTTCTCATCAATGGTATGCCAATTTTTATATTTTAGACCTAATAACTACTAAATTTGTTCTTTTTATCTTTTGTAAAAACATGCAAAATTTTTTAATTATCTTTTTGTGGCATCTTTCATCGATACTTAACTTTGATTTCCTGCAAAACCATATTTTTCTAGGGTACAAGTCTCCAGATACACCCTGTACTGCTTCGCATTAGGGGACATGATTATGTCATATCGGGGGACATGATTTGAAGCGGGGAATTCAGACAGGTGGGTTCAAAATGCTTTCGTTTTGTACCAAAATAACATTTCGATCATAATTATTGCCTTACGGAACATTACGATATGTCTGTGAGGCAATGCATCCACGATTTGGTATAAGATAAGACCATAAATACTACTTTACCCCTGCAATGTTTTGCTGGTGCGGACTACCAAGCATTTTTCAATGCAAAACGTGGTAATGTGTAGACTTGAAGATCTACACAATGCAGATTTTGCATTCGGTATGTAAATATCATCTATACTTTCATCTGTACCAAACTTATACCACAAAACCCCCTATTTCTTTCACAATTAGTGTTTTAAATATGTATCAACCGGGGGCATGACTTTGGAATCGCCCGGGAGACATGATCAGAGTTAAATTACAGACAGTGCTGTTGATTTTTACAAATAATTTAAGAAAACAAATGCCATGAATGCTTGATCACATCATAAGTTAACTGTTTGGGCAATGTGCACCTATGTCTGCATAGATACGCATTCATATTGCTTTGGGAAAGGTTAGTCAAAACTTTTATATGTGTTTGAGGATACCAATAAAGTACACTACATAATAATTGATGTTTTTGAATAAATATATTTATATTTTCCAAAATTGTGACTGAAATAGATTGGTTTATTTTTCAATAAAGATAACATCACAATCAAGAATATCTACCTGTGTATTGGCATACATATCTCTCTGCATGGTGCTGTTTTACTGACAACTTCCAGATTAGAAATCTATGGAGTTAAACTAAATAATGATGATTAGTATTGCATGTATTATCATTATTATTTCAGTTCGGGTGTGAATGCAGTGCCTTTTATCAATCCCATGCAAAGCATTTTCTAGTGAATAAAAATGACATTTCGAGCGCCGAGGATATGTTATTTTTCTTAGAATACTGCGGTTTCTCTATTATTCCTAAGCTAATCGCCTCAACGTAAGCGAAATAATGTTTAACAGCAGTCAACGTGAATATAACATGTTTGCAATTCAGCTCTTTGTATATGCCTTGTTAGAAGTATTTCGCGGTCATATTTGAAAACAAGTTAATTTTATTATTGATTTTTATCACTGTATATGGTTCAAAAGAAAACTTTTGTGTTTCAGACATATGCCAAACAAAAAAAGACTAGTCTCTTGCTTCACCCCATAAACGCAAGCCAAAATATGTCAACCTTCTTCAAAGAGACGTCGATTTACAGTTTCTCCATTCTTCTTAGAAACTGCCACGAACTTGTGATAATGCTAAACATTTGCTTTTGGATGAAGCATCTTTGTGGCAACGCATGTGTGTAGACTCACATGACTTGAGTACAAAAGGTTTTGTTGCAAATCTTGCATCGCCATGTATGTGTATCTTCGGGTTCGAATTATTTGATAACAAATTTCAACAGATAACAATAATAATAATAATAATAAATTGATGCTTGTTTTTTCTAGTTGTTTGGGTTTTTTGTGGTTTGTATAAATAATTTTGTAGGGATGTTAATGATATAAGTTTCAGTCAATCTGTCTATCTGTCATTATGTCTGTCTACCTGTACTTTCTTGTCAGGTACTTTTTTGTTGCATGCTGTATTACACCGTGTTCCTGATTGTGTTGGCTATTGCCAAGTTCATGTTTTCATCTGCAAATCTCTTTTTTTATATGTATGACTACCAAAACTTACAAAGTGAATCTTAAACGTTAACGGCATACAGTGTGATATATATGGGTAACTTGGTAGTCAAGTGGTTAGAGACGGATTGCCTCACAGCCAAGCCAAGGTTCGAATCCCAATTGGGACAGATTCTAGTGTGAGAAAGTTTGTAGCTTGCAGAAGGTCAGTGGTTTTCTTTGCACACTCTGGTCTTTCTCTACCATTTCTTGACTGACCGCCTCGATATAAATTAAAGAATCTTGACTGGAGTGTTAAACTCCAATATATAGTGAGGAATTCTGATGGAAACCGATTTTGTTAAACTATTCATTAATCACAATGAATACATAAAAAGTAATATTTTGTTAGTCCACTATTTCCAGAAATACCAATGTGTTCGAAATATTTTCATAAAAATTCTCAATAATTTCTGGGAATTATGTAAGTAAATTTGATTTTTTTTCTCAAAAGTAGAATAACTGCAAAAGTAACAAATAACTTTTTCCTGTCATTTTTTCAATTAGTGACCCATTGACATTAAATATAAATTGAAAAATGTTAGATAACAAAAAGCACTGTTACATGCATTGTAAAGATGAATGAGGTAAATTTTAAACTAACGAGAGAGAAATGATGGCTGAAACTGGTGAAGTTAAATAGAACCAGTAGAAGCAATAATTCACTACATATATAAGACAACACTTGCATGCCCGAGACCAATAGATAAACGACACGACATAGATAGGACGTGCATAAATAATAATAATGGTGTGGTTAACTGTACAAGAAGTGATTTTGGGACTTGAACATTTAAACATTGTCCTTTTTGTACAGAATATTTCCCCTCTGCACAATTAAAATGCATATAGTGTTCATAAAAAGTAAAATAAAAAACATTTTATGAAATTATGGTTCCGTAACCATTTTAAGATAGTGGTTGTCAATTACAATTGGTTTTTCATAAACTAACCAAACAGCAACTTCAACATACTCAAAATTTTAAAATAGACAACTTTCAGTAAACAGGTGTGAAAAATAGCATAAATATTTAGAGAAAACAGGACCAC
This sequence comes from Anadara kagoshimensis, assembly GCA_021292105.1. Lineage (NCBI taxonomy): Eukaryota > Metazoa > Mollusca > Bivalvia > Arcoida > Arcidae > Anadara > Anadara kagoshimensis. Next base: position 6,519,023 of record CM037864.1, read on the forward strand.
TGTAAAATACTTTGATATACCCGAACTTAAACCCGTGTGTTTTACAATTAGATAATTGTATAATTACTAAATGCATACAGTTGTACGAAAGTTTGAAAAAAGCATAATAACACACGACACGAATGACGAGCTACAACAAACTAATGAAATGGACATTAAGAACACATATCCCATGAATAGAATACATTACAAAAACTTATAGAACAGATGTATATTGAAACTAGTGATTACACAACTAATAAGCTTAACTTATGCTATGTCCATATTTTTCAGTTTGTTCAAAAGTTTGTATATTCTGATGTCAGTAAGATAATTTAGTAACCATTAACTTAATGATACATTGGATCAATATACTGGTTAATAGTGTCATATACCACTTTTTAAATTTGAGCATAAAATACATTCAAAAAGTGGTATATGGCAATAGTAAGCAACATAGTTAACAATTTTTAAATAACATGGCACGTGCATTGCATTTTTTAACAATTTTCGCTACGTAACCTTGGCGAAAAGTACACGTTTTTATGAGAAAGAAATGTGTTATTTCGCAAAAATTAAGCGTTATTACGCGAATGCTTTTTGTTCTACCAAATTGAACCCAATAGACTTTCGTAAAGTTGAATTTTGTCATTGTTGTAAATTTTACTGTCCTATTATGTATTACGTATAGCTGCAAAATCGACGGTGTGTCATATCGTTAATGGCTACAGCTGTTCGAGTCCGGAAGACAGACCAAAACTCTGTGTTTGTGGGAAGGGGCAATATTAAACAGGGTAAATTTTCAACAAATTGAGATAATATTTATAGAAAAAAATAATTATCAACCTGTTGAAAAATGACCCCGGGTATAAATTTTACGAATTTTTGTCAAAAAAGCACCCCTGGCTAAATATTCAACGTTGAAAAATGAACCCCGGATCAAAATTCTTCATTACACGGTTACTACCTCCTAATGCCCAGTACCAACTAGAACTGTCAGTGAAGCTGACTTGTAATCCCCCCTTGCATCAAGTAAGGTTTTTTTTTAATTGGTCAACTCTTGACCTACAGCCGTACATACCTGTCGAAAGTTTAACACAAAGCTAATGAATGGGTGAAATATCTCATCAAATGATATCAATATCTCGCTTGCTTTTCGACCAAGGGCTATGAATTTCTCAGCCAGACGGCAGGCCAACTTCTGTTTCTTTTCGTTACTCATTGGTAAACTTTCAAAAGGTCCAACTATATGCACCTACCATTGGTATATGAACCATATACGACCATATACCTGATATTAGAAAATCATTAGGATCGCAATACAGGTGTTTGGTTGGTTGAATGCTGTTAAACATTATTTCACTTCTATTGGGGCGATCAGCTTAGGAATGATGGGGAAAACCGTAGTACTCTCAGAGAAAACCACATATCCTCGGCAAGCGAATGTCATTAAAGCTTTGAGTGGGACTGCATTCGCACCCAAACTGACGGCAAATACATGTATAATGATAATAATCACCATCACATCATCATCATCTAGTTAATTTTAAGTGAAATATTCTTGATTGTTATGTTAATCATCTTTATTTCAGTCACAATTTTTTAATGTGTACATATATTTATTCAAAAACATCAATTATTATATGTGTACCCTATTGGTATCCTCAAACGCATATAAAAGATTTGACTAACCTTTCACAAAGCAATATGAATGCGTATCTGTGTAAAAATTGGTGCACATTGCCCAAACAGTTAACTTATGATGTGATCAAGCGTTCGTGGCATTTGGTGGTGTGTTTTCTGAAATTATTTGTGAAAATCAACAGCATCGTCTGTAATTTACCTCTGATCATGTCCCCCGGGCGATTCTAAAGTCATGTCCCCCGGTTGATACATATTTAAAACACTAATTGTGAAAGAAATAGGGGTTTTGTGGTATAAGTTTGGTACAGATGAAAGTATAGATGATATTTTACATACCGAATGCAAAATCTGCATTGTGTAGACCTTCAAGTGTACACACTACCACGTTTTGCATTGAAAAATGCTTCGTAGTCCGCACCAGCAAAACATTGCAGGGGTAAAGTAGTATTTATGGCCTTATCTTATACCAAATCGTGGATGCATTAAAGGGTTAATATGCAAACATAAAGTGATGTTTCAACATTTCAATAAACACATTTTTATAATACATGTAAGTATATTTATCTCAGAATAGATCATTTTACCATGATCCTGGTTTTTCCTCTGATGCACTTTATGTATTAATATTATTATCCCCCACCCCCACCCCCGCCATCAGTGGTGAGGGGGATATAGTAATACTGCTTTGTGTTGTGTGTGTGTCGGGGGTCCGTCCTAGTTGGTTTCCGTGCATTTAAAAGAAAACCCTACATCAGATTGAGCTGAAACTTGGTCAGTTGATTCGTTATGATAGTGATTGGTGTGGGATTGCTCGACAGCCTTATAGCATATCCAAGATGGCCACCATTATTATAAATAACAAAAACATATAAATGGCTGTTGCAGCCTTATTTATGTACCGATTTCATCGATATTTTCAATATATATAGAAAATAGAACTCGGGTATTAAACATATTTAACTGGATTTTCTGAAAAAATTTTAGTTTGCAAAATATATATGACCATTACAGCCATATTTATGAACCAATTTCATCAGAATTTTAAACATAGGAAATAAAACTGTGGGAATTAATCATATGTAATAGGATTTTCCATTAAATTTTAGTTTGCGTAATATTTATAAAATATGCAAATAAGGTGTACTTTAATTTGTTGTGGTTTTCAATCTATAAATGGGCAAACTAGCCTACTTATTTAACAACCAGTGTTCCATAAAACATATTTCACCTTGTATGGAATTCACTGATGTTCGCCTTTGCAGAGGTGGGGTGGGGGATAGTGTTCTCTGAACACCTTGTTTAATATAAAATTATCATGTCTTCAACCTAGCTATAGTACTAGAAAGGATGATGTCTGAATCAAGATAAAATTTCATCAACACTGTAATGTCACAATATAGCTTCTCTAAACAGGTATTTTAAAATTTAAAAGATAAGGAAAGTAGCAGATGTTGTTTTGTTCTTTGTTAAGATAAATGCCTTTCCTTCTGGTTTAAATGGGAATCCCTGTTCCAAAGTCATTTGTATTTAGAATCATTGGGGCGGAGAGCTCAATTCTGTGTTGGACATTATTGACTACCTCCTGTAGTTTTATTCTAGTGTCACCAGTTTTAACAAGAGTATAACAATAACCAAACTTTTTATATTATTCTAAATGTTGAGAAGGGAGATTGAACTTATTTTGATATCAAGCAAACAATAAACAAGAAATTTCACAAAAAATCCCATGTGCTAAAAAGTAGATAGTCTTTATAAGTTAGTAGTAATCAGATGGGGCATACAGAGTCAAAATTAAAATGGATTTTTTTATAAATGCTTGTTTAGCATGCAAGAAAAATAAAAATAGTCTTTTTATAATATCAAAAATATGTACAAATGCAAATATATATAATAAATTTTCCGAGAGAATCTTGCCATCATGGTTCACTGCATTGGTGTGACTTTATGGTTAGAGAATATGGAGATCATGCATAAGACTTTAAAGTTTGAGATGCTGTTCCCTCCTCTTGCACTGGGTATAGAGAGGACAGAGTTTCTGGTTCACAAAGTAGCCAGAAAAAAATTAAAAAAGTGAAAATTTGAAAAGGTCCACATGGCTGTCAAATTTAATCAAAATTGAGTCAGTATGACATAGTAGATCACCTATATAAAAGTTCATACCAAATATGAATCCAACATCTCAACAAATAAAGGATAAACTGTTTAGGGACAGACAAGTGGACAACCAGAGAGAAAACCTATAGTCCCCTTCCAGTTTCAATGGACTAATTAATATCTAATAAAAGTTTGACACTACCTATCTTTAAAACTGTTTTTTTAGCTCACCTGACCGAAGGTCATGTGAGCTTATGGCATAGCGCAGCGTGTGTATGTGCGTGTGTGCGTGTGTGCGTGTGTGCGTCGTTAACACCTATTTTCGACTTCTCCTCTGAAACTACTGGACAGTTTTTAATGAAACTTAGTCAGAAGTATATATGGGCCGGTGCAATTCAGATTTGTTCGTGGCGTTGCCATGGCTACCATAACTAGGTCAAAGTGACCTAGGGGTGCAAAAATCTTAAAAAATCTTCTTCTCCGAAAGTACTGATTGGAGAAAAAATCTGATGTGATATTTGGCTTCTCTAGGGTCTTAAGCCTATAGTTTGTTCATTTTGTGAAATTCGGATAAAAAATAGGTTACGCGTTTTTGCGTTTAATTTTGAAAAAATCGTAAAATAGCTTCAAATTCTTATAACTTGACTATTTGACCAGATAATGACATGGGGTTTTCAATTTTGACATCTTCTTGTTAGTATCTTCAAAATGAGGTCAAGGTCAATTGTGAAGGTCGTGACCTAATTTTTTTTAACCTCTGATTATAATAATTATCTCGAAAACTATAAACTTTTTGTATAGGCATGTATATTAGAATGTTGTAGGTATCGATACAACGATCATTTTGATGTATAGAAAAGGTCATGGGTTCAAAGGTCAAGGTCACAGATGGGAAACAATACCGAAATGGTTAATTATCTAGAAAACTATAAACTTTTTGTATAGGCATGTATATTAGAATGTTGTAGGTATTGATACAACGATTATTTTGATGTATAGAAAAAGGTCATGGGTTCAAAGGTCAAGGTCACAGATGTGAAACAATACTGAAATGGTTAATTATCTCGAAAACTATAAACTTTTTGTATAGACATGTATATTAGAATGTTGTAGGTATTGATACAACGATCATTTTGATGTATAGAAACAGGTCATGGGTTCAAAGGTCAAGGTCACAGATGGGAAACAATACCGAAATGGTTAATTATCTCGAAAACTATAAACTTTTTGTATAGGCATGTATATTAGAATGTTGTAGGTATTGATACAACGATCATTTTGATGTATAGAAAAAGGTTATGGGTTCAAAGGTCAAGGTCACAGATGGGAAACAATACCGAAATGGTTAATTATCTCGAAAACTATAAACTTTTTGTATAGGCATGTATAATAGAATGTTGTAGGTATTGATATAACGATCATTTTGATGTATAGAAAAAGGTCATGGGTTCAAAGGTCAAGGTCACAGATGTGAAACAATACCGAAATGGTTAATTATCTCGAAAAACTATAAACTTTTTGTATAGGCTTGTATATTAGAATGTTGTAGGTATTGATACAACGATCATTTTGATGTATAGAAAAAGGTCATGGGTTCAAAGGTCAAGGTCACAGATGTAAAACAATACCGAAATGGTTAATTATCTCGAAAACTATTAACTTTTTGTATAGGCATGTATATTAGAATGTTGTAGGTATTGATACAACGATCATTTTGATGTATAGAAAAAGGTCATGGGTTCAAAGGTCAAGGTCACAGATGTGAAACAATACCGAAATGGTTAATTATCTCGAAAACTATTAACTTTTTGTATAGGCATGTATATTAGAATGTTGTAGGTATTGATACAATGGTTATCATGATGTAAAGAAAAAAGTCATTGGGGTTTAGTATTTATGTTTTCTTTAAATCTATCAGCTAGCCATTAGTTATCAGGTGAGCGTATCAGGCCCATGGGCCTCTTGTTTTAAATTGTCCAACTTTTGAAGGACATTCAAGTATATCTGGGACTAAATGTGCCTCCTATGATAATACAATATGTTATACCTTTTAGATCACCCCCTTCCAATCATTTCTATTGTATTGGAGAAAGCTTAATAGCCATTTCGGTATTTTAAAGCCCATGCATCATTGACACCCTGAATAAATCTTTAAATAGGTGGGAAGAATAACCAAATGATTATGAGTTTAGAATAAACCAACTTTCATTTGGTGGGTTGAATATCAATTTAAGTAACACAAATGCCACAATAGCAAACCTATAAAACCAAAAAATAATGGCCACACAATAAAAGGTTTAACCCTCATGTCCTCAGTAACAGGACAATAATGTACACTTTCAAGTGTCCATCAATTTAAAACTCATTACTTCTACTGATCAGATCAAAAGGTTAATTTTTCTATATACATGTATTGTGATAGTGCTCCTGAATCTGTGATAATTTCTATCATGGAAATGTGTCTCTAATAATCCTTACAATTTAAATTTCTAATGTAATGAATTTTAACTTTATAAAGTTGCTTTAATTATATTACTAAGAAAAATAAATTTATTTTGATTTTACACATGTGTGTATTTATTATGAGTGTAGAGATTAATCATCACAAATTAAAATTTTGGAGCACATAAGGATTCCTTATCATGAATACCCCTTTGACAATTTGAATCTTCCTAGCAAATTAATCCTAGAAAAACTAAAAACAATATCTTGAACAAAACAGTTTTCTGCTTTAAACATAATTTCTTTGTTAATTATAATACATGTCAATTTTCAACTACAAATAAAACATTTTTCGTTTTCATTCGCCAATATTGAAAAATCATTGTCCGTTGATTCATCAATATTACATATTTCTGTAATATAAGGCTCAATCAGAAATGACCATTTCAATATGTAGCATCATCAGAATTGGTTGATTCATCAATATTACATATTTCTGTAATATAAGATTCAATTAAACATGGCCATTTCAATATGTAGCATTGTATCATCAGAATTGGTTGATTCATCAATATTACATATTCCTGTAATATAAGATTGAATCAAACATGGCCATTTTAATATGTAGCATTGTATGATCAGAATTGGTTGATTCATCAATATTACATATTCCTGTAATATAAGATTCAATCGAACAAGGCCATTTCAATATGTAGCATTGTGTGATCAGAATTAGTTGATTCATCAATATTACATATTCCTGTAATATAAGATTCAATCAAACATGGCCATTTCAATATGTAGCATTGTATGATCAGAATTAGCAAATTCATCCATATTACATATTCCTGTAATATAAGATTCAATCGAACAAGGTCACTTCAATATGTAGCATTGTATGATCAGAATTGGTTGATTCTTTCTGTAATATAAGATTCAATCAAACATGGCCATTTCAATGTGTGGAATTGTAAAATCAGAATTGGTTGATTCATCAATATTACATATTTCTGTAATATAAGATTCAATCGAACATGGCCATTTCAATATGTAGCATTGTGTGATCAGAATTAGTTGATTCATCAATATTCGTATTCCTGTAATATAAGATTCAATCAAACATGGCCAATTTAATATGTAGCATTGCATGATCAGAATTGGCTAATTCATCAATATTACATATTCCTGTAATATAAGATTGAATCAAACATGGCCATTTCAATGTGTGGAATTGTAAAATCAGAATTGGTTGATTCATCAATATTACATATTCCTGTAATATAAGATTGAATCAAACATGGCCATTTCAATGTGTGGAATTGTAAAATCAGAATTGGTTGATTCATCAATATTACATATTCCTGTAATATAAGATTCAATCAAACATGACCATTTCAATATGTAGCATTGTATGATCAGAATTTGTTGATTCATCAGTATTACATATTTCTGTAATATAAGATTGAATCAAACATGAACATTTCAATATGTAGCATTGCATGATCAGAATTAGCAAATTCATCATTATAATATATTTCTGTAATATAAAATTTAATCAAACATGCCCAGCCTAATATGTAGTAATGTATGATCAGAATTGGTTGATTCATCAATATTACATATTCCTGTAATATAAGATTCAATCAAACATGACCATTTCAATATGTAGCATTGCATGATCAGAATTGGTTGATTCATCAATATTACATATTTCTGTAATATAAGATTGAATCAAACATGACCATTTCAATATGTAGCATTGTGCCACAGAATTGGTTGATTCATCAATATTACATATTTTTGTAATATAAGATTCAATTAAACGTAGCCATTTCAATATGTAGCATTGTATGATCAGAATTGGTTGATTCATCAATATTACATATTTTTGTAATATAAGATTCAATTAAACTTGGCCATTTCAATATGTAGCATTGTGTGATCAGAATTTGTTGATTCATCAATATTACATATTTCTGTAATATAAGATTCAATCAACGATGGCCATATCAATATGTAGCATTGTATGATCAGAATTGGTTGATTCATCAATATTACATATTTTTGTAATATAAGATTCAATCAAACATGACCATTTCAATATGTAGCATTGTATGATCAGAATTTGTTGATTCATCAATATTACATATTCCTGTAATATAAGATTCAATCAACTATGGCCATATCAATATGTAGCATTGTATGATCAGAATTGGTTGATTCATCAATATTACATATTTTTGTAATATAAGATTCAATTAAACTTGGCCATTTCAATATGTAGCATTGTGTGATCAGAATTTGTTGATTCATCAATATTACATATTTCTGTAATATAAGATTCAATCAACTATGGCCATTTCAATACGGTATGTAGCATTGTATGATCAGAATTGGTTGATTCATCAATATTACATATTTCTGTAATATAAGATTCAATCAACTATGGCCATATCAATATGTAGCAATGTATGATCAGAATTGGTTGATTCATCAATATTACATATTTCTGTAATATAAGATTCAATCAAATATGACCATTTCAATATGTAGCATTGTATGATCAGAATTGGTTGATTCATCAATATTACATATTCCTGTAATATAAGATTCAATTAAACTTGGCCATTTCAATATGTAGCATTGTATCATCAGAATTGGTTGATTCATCAATATTACATATTTTTGTAATATAAGATTCAATTAAACTTGGCCATTTCAATATGTAGCATTGCATGATCAGAATTGGTTGATTCATCAATATTACTCATTCCTGTAATACAAGATTCAATCAACTATGGCCATTTCAATATGTAGCATTGTATCATCAGAATTAGCGGATGCATCAATATTACATATTATATTTCTGTAATGTAAGATTCAAATTTGTCTAGTCACATGTGAATGTAAATAAAATCTATACTGTGTTTTATTACATGGTAATGAATGTTTTTTTCTATTGTGTCATTTTGCTACAAATGACGCCATTGTATATCTTAAACCATTTTCCACTTCTTTCGTCAGTCAACATGTGACTGTATTCTGACTTTGTTTCCATATAATTAAAAACATAACATTTTTGTCATGGGTATTAAAGTCAGTTGAAAGATTTGTTACTCTAAAAAAAAATTATAATTGAAATGACCAAGACCAGCCTTTATTTCATTTTCATGTATCCAGTAATATATTAATTTGCCCTCATGCCCATATGACAGAATGGCTTACTCCAACCTCATGCAGTCATTCCAAAAATAATCGTATTGCTTATATTCCTTTAAATGGTCAAAAATGAAATTTTGAAATCAGACTCTTTTATGTCTCTTAAAAACAAAGATGTATATGTACAGAATTAAAAAATGAATTATTACATACACCGAATTCGAAATAAAAAAATTATGATAATTTCTTAGTTTCAATAATAAAGTCATATAAAACTGTTCTAAGTGCCTATTTTTTTGCTGGTTTTAGCATTTATTACAGAAAAGGCAAATGTTTGTAAGAACTTGTCCGGTCGAGTGATAATATATCCTGGATAAATGCTTATATGCAATCTGAAATCCTGGAACTTGACCCATGTTAGGAGGTTAGGCGTTATGGAGGTTAGAAATTAACAACTGTGCGCTATTAACACTGAATAAATCCGAACAGAATTTTACATCATTTTAATACTAAGAAGACATATGCCACTGTTTTTCTAAAATCAAATACAATTTTATCATATCAACATAGTTTTTCAGAAAATGGTGTAACGGAGGTTAGTTCCTTATATGAGACATTGAAAAATTCTATCTCAATATTGGATTTAAAGACATGATTTAAAATTCCTATCTAATATAAAGTTTCCCCCTGTACTCTAAGGCCATCATTGTAATCTGAAATAAGTTTCATATTTTTATTGCTTTTAGTTATAAATTCCGCACGTAATGAAATATCTGTTACAGGTTAGGAATTTTTTTCCAACACATGTAAAATAACCGGTTCAAAATTATGAATAATCACTTTTAGAAATGTACTTGGTTCAAGACCCTATCTGATGTTAAGAAATAAATCTGATAGAATTTGTAAAATGGTTCCATTTAAAAACTATGATATCAGCTCTGAAAGTTTACATATTGCTATTGCAACATGCTCAAAAGTCACATTTTCCTTCCAGAATCTGTCTCCACAGACAAGAAAAACCATTGTCAACATTAAACGTTACGATATTATTTTGGAATGACTGCATGGAATATTCTGCTGCATAGACTTTTGAAATTAAAATGTAGATTTCGTTATATATACTGTATGACCCATATTTGTCAATTAAACAATAAAAAAAATTTCTGTAATATAAATGCCATTATTCATATGATACTGTGTTATATTTGATGTTTTAATTGCTGAATATACAAATATTCTACTGTAGAAATTTTACATATTACAATATATCTTAGAAACCTTCTCTTTTTAAAAAATAACCTTTTTTCAACTTATAATTGATTTATTCATGCTAATTTAAAAAAAATTAAAGGGAAATAACCACTACAGAGAATTGTTGCAAATGTATTTAATTATAGGTTTTTTGTATTTGAAAGGGAGATAACCATTATAGAAAATTGTTAAATTACAGTTTTTTGTAATACAAACATGACAAAGTAAAGAGAGATAACTCTTATTACTTTGTTATATTACAGATAACTGTAATATTACAATATTTAGTAAGTCCCTGGACTGTATATAGGGCTTTGTTTTTGAGAGATAAATTTATGCCATATAGAACTGTTAATGATGTGTATATGAATTTATAATTATTATTATTATTTAATGTGTTTGAAAGACTCATGTTTTCCTGCAAAAGTATGCCGATTTTCTTTTGCAATTAGCTTTACTGTGATAGCCAGATCTACTCATTGTCATTGCCCATCAGCTGTATTGTGACAGTATAGAATGAACTGATTTTCCTGGCAATCAGTTTCATTGCAACAATCAAATGGACTGATTATCTGGTGTTCTTTAAGTAAGAAAAAACAACACAGTGTATAGGACTTTGTGTTTGAGAAATACCTTGGTGCCATAAAGAACTTATGAAATTCCATGTTAGTGATGTGTATTTGAATTTATCTTATTATTATTATTATTATTTTACAGTCCAACCTTCCTTAAAGGCCACCTTTATATAAGGACCAACTGCTTATAAAAGTCAGCAGAATGGTATTCCAATATTGTTCTTTATTTATATTATTTGAACCTGTATATAAAGGCCACTTGCCCATAAAGGCCATTTTTACTGGTTCCCTTGGGTGGCCTTTTGACAGGTTTGACGGTATTATTGTTATTATTTATTATATTTTAAAGACTCATGTTTTCTCACAAAAATATACTCATTTTCTCTGGCAATCAGCATTACTGTGATAACTGGATCTACTGATTGTTCTTGTCTATCAGCTGTATTGTCACAGAAGTCTCTGCAATCAGTTTTATTGCAATATTGAATGAACTGATTTTTTCTAGCATTCAGCTTTATTGATACAAGCAATTGAACTGATATTTCTGACAATCATTTACTGCAACAATCAGATTATTTGATTTGTCTGCCATCCAGCAAAACAGAGTCTTTACAAATTTTCCACTTTAAAGATTTATTTATAGGAAATTTTAATTATCCAGCCATAACTTAAGTAACATGTGTTATTTGTGTATTTTGCCTTGTGCTTTGCTTATGAAAGCTTAAAAATTGTATATTTTTAAATCGCACTGCATAGTTTTAAATATCAAAATGGCATAAAAATTAAAGCAACAAAAAATAAGTAAATGAATTAAAAATTGCATATGTTAAAGAAAATTGTAAACATGTATTATTGTATAATGAAAACCATATTTATAATTACAAACTATGCAAAATTTATTTCAAATATTTTAAAATATGGACGTTTTTCATTGTTTTTCCATCATGACCACAAAAGTACAATGTCTATCTGAGGCCATGACATTGATTATGATATAAAAACAAATTGTGATTTAAAAAAAAACACCTTCACAGATTGGTAATTACAAGTGATGCCAGAATAAGAAGAATTTGAAAAATTTAAATTACCTTACACTGTGTTTAATTATGAATGTCTCACCCATTGGTGGGTTAGTAAATCAATAGTAAAGACCCCACTGATTGGTTTGCTAGTTAATAAACAGTAAAGACCCCACTGATTGGTTGTTTATTTGATAAACAGTAAAGACTCCACTGATTGGTTGTTTATTTGATAAACAGTAAGGACTCCATTGATTGGTTGGTTAGTTAATAAACAGTTAAGACCTCACTGATTGTTTGGCTAGTTAATAAACAGTAAAGACCCAGCTGTTTGGTTGTTTAGTTGTTAAACAGTAAGGACTCCATTGATTGGTTCTTTAGTTGATAAACAGTAAAGGCCCCACTGATTGGTTGGTTAATTAATTAACAGTGAAGACCTTGCTGAGTGGTTGGTTAGTTGGTAAACTTCAAAATACTATGGGGTTAAGCAATGTTTCAAAGTTATTGAGGGACATTTAAACGAGGTGTTACTGGTGCTATAAGCACGGTGCTAAAGTTATTGAGGGGCATAATTAAGAGGAATTAATGTATAAAACCATATAAAGTTGAATTATGAATCAGTTCATTGTTTTAGCAGATTATGTTATATTTATATTTTATATTGTTACTTTACAAATGATTAAATTTATGATTATATATTATGTGTTATTTTTGCTATAAATACCCAATATAGTCAGGCAACATTGACCTGTCTGCTTGACCTCTCATTTGAAATATCCAAAACTGATGATCCACCCAAGACAGTGTTAGGATTCACCAATTAAAAATTAAAAAAAAATGTTTCCCATGATGTACACAAAATAAAGACTTGTGTTTCCTCCCATAAAATACATGTTCATATCAAGCCACAAGTCAATGTTATTTGCCTATAATAAACAATATAATAAATGCTTTTAAACCAATCAAGTATTCACATGTGCCTCTACATACTCTTTGTTAGCTCTGCTTAATATTCCATAATTCTCCAACACCCCAGAACTATCTGCTATCTACAGCCCATCCTGCCTTAAAGGCCATGTCTTATAAAGGCCAGTAGAATTGTATCCTAATTGTTCTTTATTCATATATTTGAATCGGTCTATAGTGGCCACCTATCCATAAAGTCCACCTTTACTGGTTCCATTTTGTGGCCTTTATAGACAGGTTTGACTGTATCTGTGTGTTACTTCCAATGCACAGACTAAAGTTTACATGTGGGGGAATCGATAACAAGATGGTTTACAGTTAAGTAATTAGAGGCTTTGGTGGCTAAGTGGTCTAAAATACACACTTTGGGATCACACCACTTCTCATCGCTTGGGCTCAAATCCCACTCCAGAAAGAACCTAATGTTAGAAAGTTTGTCGGTTCACTTGCAGAAGGTCAGTGGTTTTTCTCCCTGCACTTCCAGTTTCTTCCGCCATTTATGACCTGACAGCTTCGATCTAACTGGAAACTTCTTGACTGGGGCGTAAACCTCCAAATAAAAATGACTACAATTCAATTGTGTAGGCTGAATTATCTGCCTTAATGATGGTATGCTATTTTAGCTCACCTGACCACAGGTCTTTTGAGCTTGTGGCGTAACACAGGATCTGGGTGTTTGTGCATGCATGCGTTGTTAAGACCTATTTTTGACTTCTCTGAAACTACTGGACAGATTTCAATGAAACTTGGACAGAAGTATTCATTGGCCTGTGCAATTCAGGTTTGTCATGGCTACCAAAACTCGTTCAAGGTGACGTAGAAGCACAAAAGATCTCCAAAATCGACAATCGGAGATAATCTGATGTAATATTCAGCTTCTCTATGGTCTAAAACTTGCAGTTTGTTCATTTTGTTAAATTCTGAGGTAATATGAGTTATTTGATTTTTAGTTTAGTTTTTAAATAATCATGAAGTAACTTCAAATGGTTATATCTTGACCATTTTAATAGATAATGACATGGGGGTTTTCATCATTGATATATTAATTGTAATAACCTTCAAAATGAGGTCAAGGTATTTTGTAGTTTCAACTCTCTACATAGGCATGTATGTTGGTATACTGTTGGTATTGGCCTAACAATCATTTTTAAAATATAGTTGAAGGTTACTGGTTCAAAGGTCAAGGTCACAGATGCGAAAGAATACTTAAATGGTTAATTATCTGGAAAACTATGAACTTTTTATAGGCATATAAATAAGAATATTGTAGGTATAGATACAACAATCATTTTGATGTATAGATGAAAGTCATCGGTTCAAAGGTCAAGGTTACAGATGTGAAAGAACACTGAAATGGTTAATTATCTTGAAAACTATAAACTTTGTGTAAAGGCATGTATATTAGAATATTGTAGGTATTATATACAATTATCAATTTGATATATAGATGAAGGTCATGCGTTCAAAGGTCAAGGTCACAGATGCAAACAAATACTAAAATGGTTAAGTATCTGGAAAAGATTTAAAATTTTGACTGTACGTTAAGATTTTGATTTTGGTGTTTCAGTTTTTATGTTTTCTTAAAACATCTGAGCTAGTCTTTATTTATCAGGTGAGCATATCAGTAGGGACGCCAACCCGACTTTTTCCGAGAATTGTGTTTCGGTTTTACAATTTTTTATCCTTCCGCCGTTTTGAAAATTGGGATTACTTTTTGACAAGTGTCTGATGGCCGAAAAAGTCCCCCGTGTTTAAACTAACGATAAAACCGTGACATTATAAAATATAGTTCAGCACCGTGCATCAGTGGATTATATGCCAGAATAACCAATATTTTAGAATTTGGGTTTAAATTTGATATAAAACATCATTATTCACACAAAATATTCGATTTCTTGGCGCCAACTGATGTCGCAACAGAAACCCTACTGTCAGTAGGAATTTTTTGTCAATCTTTAAAACTTGGACACTTTTTGTGTAAAGAAAATTATCACTCGATATTTTGTAAAACATACAACAACACATCCAAAATTAATTTCAATCTAAAATCTTTCTGGTGCATCAGGTGTAAATATCTTAAAACAGCGAAAATCTAGATGGTACATTTGGTTGTCAATGTAAACAAATATGGCTGCCCCCGCGATGATCGGTGTACGAATGTGAAGTTGGAAATGACATTGCAACGTGTTTAAATTATATTCACGCGATACCGGTTTGGAGAATCATTAAGTCACATGTTCAAATCACCAAGTTTCGCAAGTTTTCAATAAAAATCCTTAGACAAAGTAATATAATCTAAACACTGATCGGTTACCTTGTATGCATACGCTATCAAGAGTTGTCTCTCTTTTATTGCATTTTCGCACTCTCTCTCCCTCTCTCTCTGTGTGTGTGTGTGTGAATCTTTAAATAACTTGCATATGTAAACTGAGTGTTCAAATTAATATTATAATAAATAACCACTATCCTAATTCAGAGTAAATAACAAATGAGTTTTAAAATAAATTTTGCAAAACAGTATAACCTGCTATAAAGACCACCTGTCTAAAGCAACCAGTATGAAGCATCCCCAATGGAATTTACTATATAATGACCTTCCATATATATTCAACCTGTCTAATGTGAATAAAGACCACCTTTTACAGTCCCAAATGACTACTCAACTTTTGTATGAAGTCCACTGTTTCAATCAACTTTATTTTATTTATTTTTTATAATTTTAGCAAAAAAAGTAACCAAGTACATTGTAATTCATATATTCTTAATGCATTAAGATTAGAAATATATAATTAATACTGATGCAAGCGTCCTGCAGACAATTGTCTGTCTTGTGACTAACCGTGGCCGAGATTTTCTCTCAGTTAAAGTCAAACAAATTAAAACACCATTTATTACATAGTTATTTTTTTTTTTCTTGTAACTTGCCGAATACTGGGACCCCCTTCTTAAATTTTTGTTTTTGTTTTTTTTTTTGGTAAAAGTTGCGGTAATATAAAGGCGTATTATGTCTCAGTCTGGAATTGATTACGCTAAAATTAAACTGCGCTAATATGTTTACCAGTCATCAATCGCTAAAATAAGTATGCGCCAATATAAAGCGGTTTACAGTATATAGATTTTTGTTGCAAAATGTATATAATAAGTAAAAAAAATTGAGGAATAAAGTGAAGTCCTTATTCTCATGTCAATGACTGAAGTCATTAGATCAGAAGGGTTATTATAATAACTATATTAGCATAAAGCAAATTACATGCTTGTAGCCTATTAGAATATTGGATTATTATTAATAGTCTTTGTTATTTAGTGGTAGTATGTTTACCATACCTTTTTCTTAATTAGTGACACCCTGCTTCTTAAGAAACAAGGACATTAGTCAAGATCAACTCTAACCATGTAATCAGATGTAGTCCATTAAGATTATAATGCACTTTTCAATTTTTTTTCTATAATTAATTCTAAAAAATTATTTTTTGAAAATAATAATAAAATAATTTTAACAAAATTTATAAAAAGGTATTTTAGAGGTATTATTTTCACTCATTTGTATACCAGTATCAACAATACATGTTTAAGGTGACCCTCTATATAAAGTCTACCATTTTTGCTCAGTCCCCTGGGTGATTTTTATACAAAGGTTATACTGTATACCAGATATCAGGTTTAATGGATGACATGATGTTGTTTTTTGCTTGCCATAACCAAAATCAAGTATTTACATATTTAAAATGTGCAGGCAGAAATGGGCATAAACAGACTTAGCTATAGAAAAATTGAAACAAGTACATCTGTTGTCTTATTGCATTGGTTGCCCATGTGTGTATATTGGGTGTGTGACCATTTATTCAGTAAAAATATATTATATACACACATTGCACATGTATGGAGCTGTTTCAAAAGTCAACACCAGTGTCACCACCCCTTTGCAAAATCTTCAAAACCAATACCTGAGGAGAAAAAGAAGATTCTTTTACCTTGAACTTTTTTGGTGTTTTTATGGTTCATCTATTTAATTTGGAAGTTTAATTATTTTATGATATGTGGTAAGCATATGATGTCTCTCCCTTTCAGTCTTGAAGCAATGATAGAGTATGCAGTCTATGCCATTTGAACATATGGGTTTTGAAAACTGGCTATATATCCATAAGTAGCATTTTAGTAAACAGATTTAATTTATTATTGGTTGCATTTTAAATTTGAGATTTAACTAGCCAGTCATATACTGTTTCAGTTTTGATTTAGAAATTATTTTCCTCATTTGTTAGTTTGAATACCATATGCAAATGCACATTCTACTTTTATCTGCAAACTTAAAACAAAGGGAATATTGGGCATTGTGAAATGTGACAAATTGAATAGGTGTTTGTTGACTTCTTAGTTTATTAGTAGTGCAATTACTAACCTTCTAATCTTACATGGCTTTTGGGAATTTTATAATCAGTGGTCTCAAACTGTCAATTTAAGTGACATTGCCTCTTGTTTTTCACTTTTCAGTGGTTTTTATGGTTTGTTGCTGGTTGATTGAACTTGAATGTTGCAAGTGTAAGCTTTTCAGCTGCATATGTGAAAGCTCAAGTAAACATATGTGAATGAACATGTATTTAAATCAACTTGCATGACTCAAATGGCTATGTTTCTTAAAGTTTTAGCCAATATCTCAGTAATGTATGCGAGTGCTGTAACTGTCTTAAAAAAACACAGGAATTTCTCCTGGAACTGAGATTTAATAATTTAGCTAGAAGGAAATCTTTATTAGGCCATGAAAGGCACATTATTTCAGTCTATCTGAAATATAAACACTAGACTACACCAAAATTAACAAATAATATTAAATATTTTTGCTAAATTATTTAACAAATTTATAATTTCTTGTTATTTAAACATAAATAGTTTATTGGCAAATCAGAATTTAAATTTTAATCAAATTGACTAAATCAGGGACAGTATAAATTTTCCAGACATTTAAATGTTGGAATATAGTATATATCTTCACTTTTAAGTGCTGGTTTACTTGACAAAAGCTTATCCAGCATTAATAGTTTAAGCAAAACCTTAATGGTTATATTAAAGTCCTTGTTAAATCATATTATTGCATTTACCTGCAGGAAATTTAGCATGGGTTAGGGTCAATCAAGAGTGAAAAAGTGAAAAAGGCTAGTGTTTGTACAGGGTATGTTTTCAAAGTAAAATGCACTCTCTTTCTTTGTCAGCTTAATATGGAAGAATAATTCAGTCTCAACTTTACTGATTCAGTAATCAGGTTGTTAATATCAGCTTGTAATGACAAATTCACAAGGCAAAAGTTGCCACAGTTGAGAAGTAAAGGGCCTTCTGAAAGCCTCTGGGGCCCAAATCGCATATCCTAAATAAACGGATTTATCTACTGCCATTAATTCCACAATTCAACTAACATTTATAATACACCGTACGTGGTCAATCAACATAGATTTTGCACATGTGGTTGTCGCATGGATTTTTAGTTTGTGAAATGAACGGTCGAAGCGGCATATTGCGCAGTTTTAACATGGAGACTGAAAGTAGGTCCTAAAATCCGGCAAATTCTATAAGAAGTCTGACGAAAAAGATGATAATTTTAACCTAAACTTACTTTATTTCAATCGTATATGCCATTCTGCGTCTTCTGTGTGTCCAAACTAAATATAGAACACAGCTAGGAAGCAGTACTTACAAAATTTATAGGTCAAATTACAGTGCTTGGCCATATATATTGGCGCATAAAAAATGGCCGACGTCATGATAATTTTTGTCAAATTTAAACAGCGTTTTCCAATAATATGCGATTCAGTTTCGGCAAAAAAACTTTTCCGGAACAAATTTCCAGGATTATAATTCACTTTGCACATTTTTCTTTGAGTTATTTCCCTTTTGTTTACACTAAAGTCGTCTGCTTTCGTCATGGCCCCGAAAGGCAAGGAGTTGACACCAGACGTAAAAAATGTGATCGTTGACCTGTCCAATCAAGGTTTTTCAGGGAAAAAGATTGGAGAACTACTGGATATTAAGCCAAGGACAGTGCAGAATTTTTTAAAACGTTTTCATGAGCGAGGTGACATTGAAAATATTCCGAGAAGTGGAAGGAAAAAAGATGCACGCCGAGAGACTGCAGAGCTTTATTATGCATAGTGAGAAACAACCGGCGATCCTCTTTAAAAGACTTGACGGCAAAATTTAATAATAATTCCACTTGTAATTATTCGTCCAGATCCATAAGGCGACGACTTTTTGAATTTGGATTCAAACGTAGGCCTGTATCTAAGAAAATAACCATAGGACCATTCAATAGAGAAAAACGGATTCGTTTTTGCCGTGCAAAATTACACTGGAGGGTAGAAAATGACTGGGCTAAAATAATTTTTAGTGACGAGACTAAAGTAGAGATCGGTGCTGACAAAAAAATATGGGTGTGGAGGAAAAAAGACGAGCGCCTTCATCCAGATTCTGTTGGGGTGACCCCCCCAAAAAGATAGAAAAGTCGTGTGCTCCGCAATGTTTTCGGGATGTATAACATACTTTGGAGTAGGGACACTAACTCCAGTCGATGGTAACATTAACAGTGAGAAGTATGTTTCAATTCTAGATGAGAACTTATGGCCTGTTGTAGCCAGACACTTTCCTAATACCCCATGGACTCTGCAAGAAGACAACGCACCATGTCATGTGTCCCGTCGGACCACTGAGTGGAAAACGGAAAATCAAATTTTAACACTCTCATGGCCCTCCCAAAGCCCAGATCTCAACATTATTGAAAATGTCTGGAAAGTAATGAAAAATGATATTTATAAACGAATTTTGGAAATAAAGTCGAAGGAAGATTTAATCAGAGTTGTGACTGAAATTTGGAGTAGACTATCATTGGACTACATTAGGACATTATACAGGACTATCCCAAGGCGAATTGGATCTGTGATAAGGGCAAGGGGATTTATTACTAAATACTGACATCATAAGGTAAGTTTGTACATATTTTATTCAAAATAACAAGTTTGAACCCCAGCTACATTGGATAGGTTCGTAATGACGTCGGCCATCTTGCGCCAATATATATGGCCAAGCACTGTAGACGAAAAATGAACCCGACCCGTACCCAAGAATCCGGACTGACGGCGATTTTTTTCACCTTTAAAACTTGGACACTTTTTGTGTAAAGAAAATTATTTGATGAATTATATATCAAAATGTGCATTGCAAAAAGATTTTTCTTTTGATATAAAAATCATTCTGGTGCACGCGCGTTGCGATAAAAGGGAAGGAATCTTCACGGTGAAGAACAATTTTTTGAATTTTAGTCAGTGACTCGTTTTATCTCTGAATTAAGATATTAAAATGTAACCGGAATTGTTAAAAGTAGTTGTGAACGAGTTTCATATATTCTGATTTTTTAGGTTATAACTTTGGTCATAACATCCGATATATTGAACATAATTCCCGATTTTGCCTCGTTCAAAGGTTCGCCATTTTTTGCCCAATTTATCTCATTTTTGCAAGTTCACAAATTTTAATGAATCCCTACGCCAGCGACTTTGGCGTTCCTACTGTATCAGGCTCATTGAGCCTTTCGTTTACGTTGATTCTACGATGACAGCAATATAAAAAGAAATAAGATACCATCGTTAAGGCAGATAATTCAGCCTATATTTCGTGGTGTCATTTAGAATCTTGCCTTTTCAGATTGAATTTTACGAAGTGTTTAAACTTGGAAATATTAATTGATATAAACTGAAAATTATGCATTAGATCATTGCAAAAGAAAACAGACGAAAAAGTATTGCTTTGGACTGATGGTACTTGCTGAGTGGCTGTCGCGGCGCTTTAGTTTAGTATATAAAAAGTTTCCCACAAAAATTGTGCGATTTTTGGACAACAATTAATTTTTTCGATTGTGTACTCGATACCCCACTACATCTAAAAAGATTGCTTATGTAGTTCGAAATCTGATTCTAAAGTTACCAATAAATCACAATCCTGCTGTTAGCTTGGGAGGTCATTTGTACTAAATGGGAACTCATATAAGACTATATGTTCTAATGTTTACCCAGTCCGGTATCTGATTCTAAAGTTACCAATTAAGCACAGATCCTGCTGTTAGCTTGGGAGGACATTTGTACTAAATAGGAACTCATATAAGGATATATGTTCCTAATGTTTAGCCCAGTCCGGTATCTGATTCTAAAGTTACCAATTAAAACGATCCTACTGTTAGCTTGGGAGGACATTTGTACTAAATAGGAACTCATATAAGGACTATATGTTCCTAATGTTTAGCCCAGTCCGGTATCTGATTCTAAAGTTACCAATTAAATCACGATGCTGCTGTTAGCTTGGGAGGTCATTTGTACTAAATAGGAACTCATATAAGGACTATATGTTCCTAATGTTTAGCCCAGTCCGGTATCTGATTCTAAAGTTACCAATTAAATCACAATCCTGCTGTTAGCTGGGAGGTCATTTGTACTAAATGGGAACTC